>NW_010589470.1:0-26983 GCF_000705375.1 Tinamus guttatus
TTTTTTTTTTTTTTTTACCGTTTAGTTACAGATATTAGAAGCTCATGGAGAGAAGCTATTCAGAGTGAGGAATTGCCAGACACAGAGATGTCGTCGTCTGAAGTAACGATAACAGAAACTCCACAGGCTGTTAGAACTGTAAAGCAGAAAAAGACTCCGTATTCTACCAGTTCATCTCCTGCAATTAACTTTGATTATTTTCCTTCAGAAAGGAAATCCCGCTTAAGCTGTATAGAACTTTCACCTGAAAAGCAGATGAAGATAGATCGTATCAGTAGATCTTCAGTTAAAGAAGCGACTAGAATATCAGAGAGTGAGAGAATTGAGAAAGAGGAGTTAGAAAGTATTCTGAATAAAACAGAAGCTCCCTATGAAAAGAAAAGTATGGATACTCAAGATAGCTCTTTAGAAAGGAGGAGAATATTTCTGTCCCAAAGGTACTGTGAGGATTCCTTTATGGATAAAATTCGGGTGTTTGATTCAAGTTTTGACAGTCACAAATCTGCGCAGTTTGGGGCGTTGCATGGAATTCTTTCAGATCCTGGTCGATCACCAAGCTCAAAGTTGGATTTTGATATACTTGATAACAAATATTTACCGGGTAGCACAGAAAGTGAGAGAGATGTTTCAATAGATTTAGAGTCTGTTCTCAGCAGATATGAAACACTGAAAAGGACTCTGTCTAGAAATGAAGAGAAACTTCAGACACCTACTGCTGATGGATCTCTGAACTCGGGTCTAAATTTTACACAAGTAAATACAGAAAGAAGTGATGTAGAAAAAACATTTTGTTTGGATGAAGACTTTCTCAAAACTCTATCACCACCTATTATTCTTTCTGAAAGTAAATCTTCCCTGACACCTATACTGATGCGCTAAAAAAATCATCAGCTCTACACACAATGCCTTTTGACTCCATAAATAAATGGAAGGGTAAGTGTCTTCTGTACTCTCACAACAATAATTTGTCCACTCTGCCACTAGATGAATTCTCCTTGATATCCTAGTATGAGCTGATGAACCCTGATGTGAGAATGTGAATTATTTCCTTGCTCGTTCTTTACAGGAAACAAGATATAGAAGCAAAGTAAATATCAAAGCAAAGTCATAGGAACATCCTGTTTCTGCTGCATTAGCTATTGAAAGTAGCAGAAAAAATGTTCATGTGAATTTCTGCCAACATTTCAACTTCTTTAGGGTGTGTTTTTCAAAAAAAAAAAAAAAAAAGAAAACTTAAAGAAGCATTAGCATAGAGTCGTATGCCTATTTCTAGAATTCCAGCTTACATTTAGAATAGTACAATTGCTCTGAATAAACCTTCCTTCAGTGTAGAAGATTGGGACTATTGCTAGTGAAGTCAGTTCCTGGTTTGTAATACTCTATTATCGCAGAATCAGAGAATGGTTAAGGTTGGAAGGGACCTCTAGAGATCATCTAGTCCAACCCCCTGCTCCAGCAGGGACACCCAGAGCACGTGGCACAGTACTGCATCCAGGCGGGTTTGGAAGATCTCCAGAGAAGGAGACTCCACAGCATCTCTGGGCAGCCTGTTCCAGTGCTAAATGAATTATGAAATATCTTGACTTGTTTTCCTCACTTTCCAATCTCCTCTAAAGCATCTTGCTTAAATACAATTAAATCAGTGTTTAGTTTCAAGCAACTTCTGAAATATGTAAGTAAAGGTAAGATAGTGATGGCTGTGCAGAATAGTTTACCACAGAAACAGATATTGTTAATGGAGTGCTAAAGTTTAACTCTCTAAGGAACCGTGAGACTGAAACTATTATAGGCGTAGGTTTGTCACTGAAAGTTATCAGACAAAGGTGAAAATGTTTTTTCAGCTAATGTTTGAGAATTAAAGCTTGCTGTATGTGATAGATCATGTATAAACTTAGTTGAAAGTGATTCTTAGGTTGGAAAACTTAATACTTCTTTACAGTAATTTTACGGAGTAAGCAAACTAATTCTGCTGTTCTAAGGCTGATTGTTACTGCCCTGTAAGAATTACTCTTAATTTCAGCTGTCTTTCCACTGCACAGAATCCTTTCTACCTGTGTAATATTAACAAGTTAACTTGGCACTGTTTTGATACAGCATTTGTGGAGGCATCAGGTAAGGCTGCGGCAGTAGAAGATTGTCAAAATGACAGAAAATTCCCTTCAAAGAAGGGAATTGGGTATTTGGGCCTAAGATACAACTACATAAGAAGCAGCATGAACTAGGCTGCCAAACGTTCTTGATACGCAATGCAGATACAGTGCTTTCTCCTAACTGTGATATACAAATGCAGTGAAACCCCTTAGCTTTTGCTTAGTGATGGCCCACATAGGAGATAGTTTTGCCATATTTGCCGTATTTGAAACAGTTAGAAATATTTTATTATTTGTGCCAAATATTTTCCAAACAGTATTTGTCACATAATTGAGTATTAGAGTTACAACTAGTACACTTTTCTTCCAGATGAAGAACATTCGAGTGAGAAGCTGGACACAAAGGAGTCATCGTGATGGAACCTGTACAGCTGAAGCAGAACCATAAGTAGTAGAAATACGGTTCTCTTGAGCGTATAGCTTCCTCTCCAAGTGCTGCTTGTGTAGGGAGATTGTTTTCCTTCTTGTTTCCTATAGACATTTCCTCATTCAAGAATGTCAGTTGCCTGCTCTGGTTCCTTCTGTTTCATTTCATAGTAACTTTTTATGTGTAGACTTCTATTTGTATACAGAATACTATATTCATTCACATGTATAGCTTTTTAAAAATATCATGTCAAGCACTAGCTGAACACGGTGTAATTCTAAAAAAGGGAAAACAGTAGGTGTCAAAAGGGAGACACTGAAGTTTTGCCTCTAAATTGCTGCTATTTGGTGCAGCACATTGTATGAGTTATTGAGACTTCTGGTAAATATTTTGATAAGTTTTGCCTTTGAGGGGACACCGCTCTTTCTATAAACTTCTATTATAGTGCATATTTCTTCATGTACATTTTTACTAATTAAAGTTGATATTTATAAATTAGAATTCTGGTTGTGAAACTTGTAGTATTAATACCAATTTCTTATGTTTTATATTAGCTAATAGACTTAATAAATGTACACGTTTTCATCTTGGTATGAAATAATAGCATTAACCAAAATGCTCCAAGTATAAGTCCCTGTAGACAGGCTTCCTACTGTAGTGATTGTCCATCTATTATGGCATCTTTATGGGAAAAGCAGTTAATTATATGTGGTAGGTATGGGGCAGATATTTGCATCATCTTTCATTAAATAAATCTAGTGATTATTTTCTTTAGTCCATTTCCTGCGTGGAGGGCTTTGGCAAATGATTAATTTGTCCTGTTGAAGTGAAATTCGAGTGCTGAGACCTGCTTCCTAATCTGATGCATTTGGTGTTTTGAAGTGTTTCTAAGTCCTCCTCATTTCCCACATACGGTATGAAAATAGATTGGTGCAGCTCGTCCTGGAAGATGTAATGTGTCTTCTACCATGCTAGTAGTAGAGGCTCTGCTCATTGCCGTTAGCAGCTACTTTATGCTCATACCAGTGCAGCCCTAGCAGGAGCATAACTAAGATGGGAGTGTTTCATAACCCTTTTAAATTTTGCTGTAATCTTGCTCAAACAGCCAAAGCACTGGAATTACTGACCTTGGCTCTCAGCAGTGAACTAGTATCAGCTGCCCTGAGCTCTGGAGCCTGTGACTTCACACAGGTTCCCTGGGTGACTGTCTCACAGCTTTCACGTCCTGGTCTGTAAAATCGGAAGCCACAGACCCCTGGGCAGAAAACCAGGGACTTTTAGCATTTTGCCCCAGGGAAGGAGCTGATCAGCTAGGATGGGTCATGTGCCCTGCACCACTGTCCAGTGCTCTTGCGCTGCCCCTGCAGGTCTCCAGAATGGTTTCTGACTACAAGGACTGCCGCTGAAAAGGCTTTCTGCTTGTGGAGCATCGACTGGGAAAGACCTCAACCGTAACTGGCTTTCGCAGCAAACATGTCTTCTGTGTCTTCAGTCCCGTCCTTGAAGTGCCTTTGCCAGCTGTGCTCCTGTGGGTATGTGGGAGAGGCTGCGGGGAGGAGCTTGTGGTAGTGGTTCCAGGATGGATGCTTGCAGCCGCACTTCACTGAACTTCTGTGGAGTATAATGTAAAAGCAAGGTTTTTAGCACAGCTTTAAATCTCATAAAAAACAGGAGGTGTTTTTCCTCATACTGCATATTCAACTCTTTTTATTTTGCGGGGTGGGGGGAGGGGGCAGGTCCTGAGACTAAAGAAGTGATAGCATGGCTTTCTTTTTTTGATATATATGTGTATATGTGTGTGTGGCTTACCTCTAAGAGGACTAAGAGGAGAGGCATTACAACTGGTGTTACTGACTTGGTGTGCCTGTGCTACTGTACGAAGTGGCACTTCCTCTGTTCCTCATGCTCTGCATGTTGTGCAGAGGGAAGATGTATAGTAGGGGAAAAGCTGTGTGAAAAGACCATGCTCCATGAGAAGCTCCCTTAGAAGTTTCAGCAGTCTCACTGCTGTGAGCCTGTGGCCCTTCGCTGTTTCCCTGAGAACAGTGGTCAGCTCTAGGGCTTTTTGGATGCTGTGCGAGAGAGACGGTGGAGGGAGGTTTGTGATTAGGAATTCTGCAGTGGATTAGGGAGCAGCAGTGCAAAGCTCGCAGGTAGGAATTCTGCGGGCTCAGTGGATTAAGGAGCAGCAGAGCAAACCGGCTTCCTGCAGCCGTTGTACAGTGCAGCGAGGAGGTGCTTGAGGTGACCGGGGCATTCGTAGCTGTGCTCTTCCCCCCTCATACTTCGTGTGGGTCTCTGACAGAGGCCTCCTAAACTAGGAGGAACGAGAGTGAAAGCAGCTGTGGAGAAGGATTGTTTCTTTCCTTTCTGCCCATGAGATCTTGTATGGCTGAGGAATGTTGACAAGCCTTCGGTTAAATGAACGTGTAGCTGAAGTTATTGTAATGGCTTGATCAAGACATAAGCTGCAACTGAACAGAGGGAAACTGCTTTCTACGGTATGTATTTTAGATAAATAGCTAATATCCTTTACCTAATAATGCAAAGCTTTCAGTGTTTTACATGGACAAAATCCTATGTTTGCGGGATCTTTCTAGAATTTCACTGGTGATGACTTGGTAAATGAACTGAGATACTCAATAGCTACTCATGGTACCCTAATTAGCAATAACGAGATGAGATAAACTGGGAGCTAGTGCTTCAGTTTGCGGTCTAACATGCGATCCTTTATCAAGCCTGAAATGTATTCATGGCTCAATAATTCTGGTGCTCAATAGTTCAGAAAACTGTTGGTTTCTGGTGCTCGATAGGTCGGGAACCTGGCGTGAGTTACTGTAGCTGGGCCGGACCTCTGCAGCACTTGGAGAGCTCAGTCTTTCTGTCTTGAGTCACTGGTGCAGCTTCGCCTGGGCTGGCTTATTCCCTGCGTGCCACCACTTTAAGTTGGCTCGTGTAGCATACAGAGAGTCTTTGTGTCCCCTGAGCCCTTTCTGTTTTCTGTGCAGCTCAGGGGTCTGTTGCTGGCTGGTGCATTAAGGTTTCTGCTTGCTTTGCACTGGGATTCTGCACTGCAGCCTGTGTGAAGCTGCTCGGCTATGTCTGATGTGCCGTGTGTGCCCTTGCAGTTGGGGAGCTCTGTTTTGTGCAATTGGCATAAAGCAGAAATGTGGAGAGTTAGACCGTTTGTCTGAGCCTATTCTGGGCCTGCCAACACTGTATCACATGTGGTGGTGCTTCTCTGCAACACTGACAGCGGTTTCTGATACGTTTACATATAGTCAGTCCTACCAAAAAGTTAAGTGCACTCATTTATTTATATCTGGATACTCAACTGTTTCCTCCAGCTGCAAGCATGTTTTAGCAGTTTGCAGTTACGGATTCTGGTCAGTGAAAGCTGCAAGCTTGGGAGCCAGCAGCCCAATCGTGTCACTTGCCTTTGTGCCTGTGCCTTTTGAGTGTCTTCACGGAGAGCTAAACACAATACTCACTTTTAATAATTGAACTACAAATAAAAAAGCAGTCCTTACCCCCAGACTAAAAGACACAAATGTATCCAAGAAGCCTTAGGGGGACAATGTGCATGTTGCTAGTGAGGTTTGGCAGAATGTAAGAGGAAATGACACTTTTATATATATAGGCAGGAGTGTTGTGTGGATCACCGTCAGTGGCCATGAAATGAAGTGTATGAGAAATCTCATTCTTTTCTTCTCTTCCTTAGCATAGATTTACTATAGCTGCTACTTCTTAACACAGTGCTTGTATTGTCTGCCATGCTGTCCTGCAAGATGGAAGTCATATTCAGATATGAGTTACTTTATGGCAATGGAAAGACCAAATAATACTGTTAAAATAGTCACTAAAATAATTACTAAAAATAGTAATTTTTTATCAAAATTGCATTTATCTAAAGCACTTAATCTTCTTTTTGAAGTATAGGAGATCTCAGGCAAAAATTCTCTCAGTTTGGAGAACATCAGAATTCCTAACAAACAGAGTTCTGATACCCAATGCCTCCTATCTTTGAGTTTTGGTCAAATATTCCTTCAGCTCATTGTGTCAATATTTTGGTCAATGACTTTTTAACATTCTGGAAGATCAGATTTTTTTTTTTTTCTAGCAAAGAGTGGGAGCATAATTTTGAGCACTGGTTGAAAACTGTCATCCTTCATGTAACAAGAGAATTTTGTTAGTGAGGTGGTGCAGAGTAACTGTTCAAAGTGAAGGATGTATTTGACTACTTAGTTCTGCATATATGTAGACACCTATGATAGCTGAGTGTCCCCTCAACCATTTGTAATAAACATTTTCCGCATGCTAAATGGTATATGGAGATATAATGCAAATATGCTTTTTCACCTTACAATTTGATATGTCCATTTCAGACAATAGGGTGCATCTCTTCATTGACAGAAGATGGAGGTAGTAGTCTGAGGTGGATGACTGATTTCTCAAGAAAATGCAGGAGGAGCCTTGGCAGCTCTTGTTTGAGAAGTGAGCGGGCAATTGGCGTGCAAGTTCTTGGTTTGCTTTTCAGATAAATCAGATTTATTTATATTGTATCATCTTCTACTCATTATTTTGAGGTCCTCTTCTCAAGCTGTTAGAAAACACCCTTAGTTATTGTGTGCTGTTGTAATTGGGGATTTCTCTGGGGCAATGTGAAACAAAACTGAATGAGGTGCTATGTGACTGTAAGAACAGTTGATTTCAGTGGGAGTTACTGAGATTATTTTGACTCAAAACCAATAGCCATGCTCATGGATTCTTAAATCAGAGTTGACCTTCTTAAAAATGCAGCTTCTGAAAATTAGGCCTATCACCAAGAGACACAGAGCTTTAACTGCCTTGGAGAGAATCTAGTCGTGTATCTGCCTATGATGGTGCTCAAGTGTGAAGTTCCCTCACTCTTACTTCCACTGGAGGGAGCCCTTTTCTCTTCCTCGGTTTCACCATGGCATTTTCGCAGGTTAAACCTTATACGCTCAAGTTTCCTGCTCTCAAATAACAGGCTGAGTTGCCAGTCTCAGAAAAAAATGTACAGCACTGAGCAAAATTCTTCCCAGAGAGCTCTATTTCTTCTATTAGTTTTAATGAGTGTCTATCTTTAACTTAATCTTAATCTTAAAAGATTTTTTAATTGTGAGAATGGTATTTCCATAGCATGTACTGAGATTCTTAAGGCTTCATAATTTTTGCTGTTTTGGAAACTTTTAACAGACTTGCAATTGCGTGTCTAAAAGCAGCTTTAGCAAAGGCTGGAATTTCATTTAATTTGATAAAACAGTTCTAACGCTGGCAGAAAATGATCTTTATTCCTAGAACCAAATTGGTTCTAAAAATAAAAACATTAAAACAAAACCAATGTCAGATGCCCTAAATATTTTGATTTAATTTTTGTCACTCTTATTAATACTGACTGACAATACCTTACCTGATCGTTACTTGGTTCTATGCATCACTGCTATGCACAAATGAAGCACAATAGAATAAATGATTTATCGATATCAGTCCTTTGAAATTGCAAAAATTTCTCTTTCAATGCAGTGTTCATAGAAAAATATGTATTTTCTTTTATGAAGTAATTCCCTTCAGTTGGGAAAAGAAGATTCAAACTGATCTCATCTCCCAAGGCAGGAAGAAATAATGGGATCAGGTCATTAGATACCATCACAAAATAGGTCCTTATAGAACTGCTGTTCTGGCTTTATATTACTTACTCCCTTATTCAGTTTGCATGATGTTCACATGGTCTTTGCAGGGACATCAAAAGAAAGGCTTGGATGTATTTTCTGGATTCCTATGGTGTTCATGAACATGGGAAAGGTTAAGTTTACATCATGTTAGGCATTCTAAGGGGAGACTTTCCAAAGGCCCAAAAACCTGTTCACATACTTAACCCTCATGACACCCCATGCAGAATAGGTTTCAACTGTTTCTGGAAAAAAAAAATCCTGAAAATTCTTAGACGGGGAAGTGAGGAATGTTTATACGTGGTGGTGTTTTGGTAGGAATGGGGTTCTTGTTCAGCCCTTGATTTTGAAGAGTATGAAAATTGCACAGGGATTGGCCAGCAAAGGGGACTGATGCTGCAGAATGCCAGGGATGTGCAAATCCCATTTAAAGCAGGGGGTGATTTAGGCACTAAGCACTTCTGAAAAGTCAGGCCTAGACAGCTTAGAGGCTTCATCTTCAGCATACAAAAAAAGATATATTTAGAAATGATACAACATTGGGAAAAGTACATGCGTACCGTTATTTCGCCTCACAGTCTTGCTCAATTCACTCACTTTTTTTGTGTGTCACTCATTTTTTTTTCTTCCTTTTTTCCTGTGTCAGTAGTAGTGTGCTGCAAGAATCAATCTGCAGAGCAGCCAGTGCGGAGGGTCTGGCATGCATGCAGTGTATCCTTGGGAGGGGGTGGAAGGAGCTGTTCTGGATTACATCTAATACACTTGTGTGCACTGAGTACCTGTGTGTGATAGGGCAGCTGCTCTCCTGAACATGCCTGTGCGCCCTATGAGCGAGTTGGGCTGAAGAGAAGGCAGGATGCACCTTTGAAAGGTGCCCTCTGATGCCAGCCAGAGTGCAGGAGGGGAGAGGACCAGAAAGCTCCTTTCAAAAGTGTGCTTCTGATCCAAACACATCATGTTCACCAAATGAACAGCTAACAGAACTGGATTTATGTGCAGTGAGGCTGTATGGAGGTACTTCAGCTATAAAGAAATGTGAAATATATGCAGTAAGAAATGCCCTGCAGCATGTGCTCTTATTACACTACACAGTCCTTGCTGGTTTGCTGGCAGGGTGAAAGGTCCCAGTGTTGACTGGGGCGATGGAAAGAAGGTGAGTTAGGGTCCTTGGTGGTGGCAGGGATAGCAGGCAGATCATTCACAACTCTTATTGGTCATGAAATCATAGAACAGTTGAGGCTGGCAGGCACCCCTGGAGAGCATCTAGTCCCCCTCTGTTCAAGGTTGGGCCAGCCAGAGCAGAGTGGTCACCACAACGTCCAGTTGGGTTTTGGGTATCTCCAGGGATGGAGGCCTCTCTATGGAGCCTGTTCCAGCAGTCAACCACCCTCACCTGTAAAGATTTTTCTTACGTTTAAATGGAATTTCTCCACTTGTGCCCATTGCCCTTTGTCCTGTCACTGGGCACACCTGATAGGAGCCTAGCTTTACCCACATTGCCCATCTCAGGTGTTTATGCATGTGGATAAGATATCCCCCGAGTCTTGTTTTTGCAGGCTGAACAGTCCCAGCTCTCTCAGCCTCTCCTCGTATGAGAGGTGCCTGAATCCCTTCATCATTTTGGTTGGACTCACTCCAGTAGGTTCACATCTCTCATGATCAGGAGCTCAAGACTGGGTCTGGTACCCACCAGTGCTGTGTCTTGTGGAAGGGCCGTTTCCCTCATACATGGCAGCTCTCAGCCCATCAGTCTCCTGGCAGCATTGGCCTTGCTGCAAGGACATGTTGCTGGCTCATTGTAGGCCAAGACACTGTTCTGCTAAGATGTTTTCCAGACAGTTATTCTCCAGCCTCAAGTGAGGGGCTCTGCACTTCCCTTTGTTTGACAACTTCAGGCTCCTGTCTGCCCATTTCTCCAGCCTGTCAAGGACTCTCTCAGTGGCAGCAGAGCCCTCTCTGATTTATCAGCCATCTGATAGCTGCTCCTCACAGTTTTGCACCATCTACATACCTGCCGAGGAGGCACTCTGTGTCACCATCCAGGTCATTAATGAAAAGTTTGATCAGTATTGGCTCGAAAATCGACCCCTGGTAGGGACACCACCAGTGACTGGTCTCCATCTAGACTCTCTGCCTCAGATCACAACCTTTTGAACCTAGCAGATCATTGGGTTTTCAATCTCTGCTCATCTAGTGACATCCTTTATGTCTGCGAGGATGTTATGGGCAACCAAGTCAAGAGCCTTGCCAGAGCTGAGATTAAACACCCGCTGCCCTCCCCTTTCTACCCAGCCAGTTATCTGACTGTAGAAGACTATCAGGTTGGCGAGGTGAGATTCTCCCTTTGTGAATCCTTGCTGACTACTATAGCAAGTTTGCTGATGATACCAAACTGGGAGGAGTAGCTGCGCTGCCCCTAGAGGGCTGCGCTGCCATCCAGAGGGACCTGGACAGACTGGACAACTGGGCGGTGAAAAACCTCCTGCAATTCAACAAGGCCAAGTGCAAGGTCCTGCACCTGGGGAGGAATAACCTCAGACACCAGTACAGGCTGGGGACCGACCTTCTGGAGAGCAGCTCTGCGGAGAAAGACCTGGGTGTCATGGTGGACGACAAGTTGACCATGAGGCAGCAGTGTGCCCTCGTGGCCAAGAAGGCCAATGGGATCCTGGGGTGCATTAAGAGATCTGCAGAGTATTGAGTCCAGTTCTGGAGTATTGAGTCCAGTTCTGGAGTATTGTGTCCAGTTCTGGGCTCTACAGTACAAAAGGGATGTGGAGCTGCTGGCGAGAGTCCAGTGCAGGGCCACAAGGATGATCAGGGGCCTGGAACATCTGCCCTATGAGGAGAGGCTGAGGGAGCTGGGCTTGTTCAGCCTGGAGAAGAGAAGGCTGAGAGGGGATCTGATCAGTGTATAGAAGTACCTCAAGGGAGACAGTGAGGAGGATGGTGCTGGCCTCTTTTCACTGGTGGCCACTGACAGAGCTGGAGGAAACGGCTGGAAACTGAAGCACCAAAAGTTCCACATGAAGTTAAGGAAAGAATTTCTTAACAGTGAGGGTGACAGAGCACTGGAACAGGCTGCCCAGAGAGGTTGTGGAGTCTCCTTCTCTGGAGATCTTCCAAACCCGCTTGGACGCAGTCCTGTGCCACGTGCTCTGGGTGACCCTGCGTGTGCAGGGGGGTTGGACTAGATGACCTCTAGAGGTCCCTTCCAACCTTAACCATTCTATGATTCTACTCCTGATCATCTTCTTGTCCTTCATATGTTTGGAAAAGGCTTCCAGTAATCCTGGTTGTTTACCTTTCCAGGGATCAAGAGGAGTATTATACCAGCATAAAATGCTGAAATATGAAATAAAATATTTTAAGCTATTAAACTACTGAAAACAGGTAAATTTGAAAACAAAATATTTTTAAAAAAGTACCTTCCAGTTTTTAACATCCACTTAAAATATTTTCATTAAACTGTCAATCTGTTTTCATGGACTATTGAACAACATGACCTGATGGAAAACAGCTGTTAGAAATGATTGGCTCTAACAGATTTAGGATCCATTCTACGACAGAGCAGATAATTGCTTTTGGCAGGATTTTGAAGATAGCTGCCGATATAAATGTTTGGTTTCTAAAGTCACCTGGGAACTTACAACCTTCAATCTATTCTTGGTTTCCTTCCTTGGATCTTATCTTTGCTCTTCAGGCTGTGGGGAAGTGAATGCTTGACCATAACCAGAGGACTAGTTCCTGCTCACGTGTAGCATTATTCTTGTCAGTCTTGTAAAGCTTTCTGCAAACCATACCTCTGACTCTTCTTTGGATGGTGTGCTGGGGTAATTTGCAAGCCTGCATTTTGTACCCCAAATAATATTGACGTTCAGTTGAGTTGCAGAACATTGCCTTCTGAGTTATCTTACTAACTAGTGTCGTGTAAGTATATGAAGCAGTGACTCAAAATAATAACTGAATAACTGAAATAATAACTGAAGCGGTCTCAAAAATAATTTGTTGCATAAGTCGAGCCAAGTTCCTGAGCTAGTTAGATGGAATTGATTGGAAATAGTGGTCATCTTTCATGCTGGATAAAGGAACTTTCTCATCCACATGCTTTCTCATCTTTATACTTCTTCACTAACTTAGCTTTAAAGATGTAGAATTAGACTGTCCCCTTAGGATGAGCTTGCACGGGATTTACAATGTTCCGTCGTTTCGTGAGGACTGCTCAGCTGTGCACAGAGAGGGGAGCATGGTCAGGGCTGGCGGTCAGAAGTGAGTGTGGCAGCACAAGTTTATTCTGATGTAGCTCTGATGTCGTTAATGTTTCCTTGTTCTGCCTATTTACTGTCAAATTCTACCTTTCACATGTTTATTGTGTTTCATCTATTTACAGTGCATGCCTTTTTTTTTTTTTTTTTTTTTTGGATATGTGTGTTATTGCTCCTGAATGAATGTATTTTTCCAAGTAAAACAAGAACTACAATTAATACTGCAGCTGCTTTGTTGCTCTGATGGTGTTGCTGTCGTGGTATGTATGGCAAAGAGTCAGTGATTTGTGTGAAGGGAGGAATGATCCTCAGTCGTTACTCCTCAGGTAACAATCTTTTGGCTTACTGTCAGTTAAAAGTAGTAGCAGGAGCAGGAGCTGATGTTCACGAAGCTCTTGCACATGGTTTTTCAGGGTCCCAAATGCTTGACCGGGAGGTGGCAGCATCCTGCCAGGGATCTGTGCGTTGTGGCTCCTTGGGGCGCTTGCTCCATTTCTGGTATTATTTGCTGATATTTTTTGCCAGATGAGAAAGGGAAAGGCTGATGCTGGTCACAGTTTTCCACCAGTGATTGATGGATAAATGGATAAATGAGAAGGTACCAGGCTAGGTACTTTGAACTGAGTGATTTATCTCAATGCACAGTGAGAAAGAGGAGCGTGCAAAGGTCTGGCTTGCCAAATAGTGTTGTGGGGCTTCTAGGTCTGCTTGGCTCCTCAGTGAGCCCTGGCCTTCGTTCCCAACACGACTGACACGCTTTTATTTGACCCACATTGTTCTTTTGAGTGTTTTTGTGTCAGAAGAAAAATCAAAGGAGTAGAACTGATGATCATATAAGTTTGCATTTTTTGCATATTGCCTTTTCGTTTAGGATTTTTTGTTCTTGTTATTTTCTTCTTTTTGCTAGAGTTAATTTTCCTGGCAATGAATTTCAATTAAATGTGAATGTTTATTTACTGTGACAAGGATGACAAAAAGTAGAGAGGGGATTAGGTCTGATATTGGAAGGAAGATTCTTTATTTTCAGTGAAAAGCCTAATGTAAAAATTAACAAATGTGGCATTCAGCAGCTCAATTTTATTGTGTCTTTACTGGAAAATAAGCTATGTTATTCTGAGAAAGGAAGATTTTTTTTTTTTTACCTTGAAGACATAATCTTTGTTACAGTGTTTGTCGTGTTACCCAGCACATAATTTTAGAAATTAGATATATTTATGAATTGTCTTTTTGCAGTGAGCTCAAATAGCGCACAAATACGTTGTTGATGGAAAATATCTCCTCCAGAAGAACATAAGCAGAGGAAAAAGCAGATTTTTTTTTCAGAAGAGAACTAAAACACAAATACAGCCCGTGGTACCCACTGGATGCCAAACCCTCAGCTTTCCACGCATGTTTGAGGCTGTGTTGGAAGGTTTCCCTGCAGGAGAGGGGGAGTCTCATGGGGTTTTCCACAACACTTGTCAGCTCTCAGGGGCAAGCTCTGTGCCGAGTCCCGTGTGCCGTAATATAAATACCATGGGTTATTGCCACCTATTCTCACATGCTGATCTCTAATCTGCATCCACGGCAGGCATATGCAGCAGCTGTTTTTACTGGCCTATTGAAATGAAACAGGCAAACATTCCCAAAACAAACAAACAAAAATAAAATTCTTGAATATGATTTCTGAGTCACTGTTTCCACAGATTTCCTGTGGAAAAGTTGGTATGTGTTTCTATAATTTAAATTCTATCATACTGCACATAGGTTGAGGGTCTGACTTAAGCTTCTGCAGGCAACCATAATTTTGGCCTATCCTAGCTTTTGAATATTTGATTTTGTACCTTTGTTTCCTTTAATTGTTGTGAGATGTTATGTGTGTTCCTCAAGAGAACTGCAGTATCAGAAATCTTTGAAATCTACAATGTGAGATCAGCACAATTATTTGAAAAAATAATCACAATATTTGTATCAAAATATTTCAGTGTGCAAGATGGTAGAAGTCCATTGATCCGTGACATTCGGTTAATTTCGTATTTGCACTTGCTCTCTGTGTGAGCACCACTGAACGGCTTTCAAGCCTCTCTGTCAAACAAATTTGCACAAGCCAAGAGCCAAGGGAAAAAACACAGCACTGAAAGCCTCCCAACATTTCTCTCTGTCATACTTGCTTTTTAAGTAGCCCGAGTATCTCTTTTTGGAGAACTATTGTGAATTTACGCAGCAGCAAGTTAAGGGGGTGGTATAATGAGACCGGCACATCAAAGGCGCACTGCATATCTTGCCAGGTTACTCTGCAGATCAGCCAAGTTGCCAAATTAGAGAGTTAAAATTGCTCACTACAAGCAAAACCCCGAGTTAGCTTGTCCCATTGCACCACTTCTGCCTCCTGCTGTGTTTCTGTTTCCCACCGGTGTCTAGGGGGACCTTTCGCCTCCGCAGAAATTGTCTAGATTAGGGTAAAGGTAAAAGGATGATAATTTAAATTCCCCTCAGTAGCGTGCATGAGTAATTTGTAAAGTTGGTCAGCTGCACATTTAAAAAAACAAACAAACAAACTGGCCATTTTAATATCATCTTTTATGTATCAGGAAAAGACTGTATGTTTGGCTATGCAGAGAAAATGAAAGTGCAATGATCATACCTTTCCCAGGATAGGTACAACCTGCTGTGTTCACTGTTTTCCAGTAAAAATGGTAGAAAATCGGCGGTAAATCTCACAGGCAGCTGCCACAGGGACCAGCCCAGTGCGGGGTGACACCCTGGGGGCTGCCTGGCCCCGCAGGGGCTGTCCCGCCTCCAGTGCCACCATCGGTAAAAAGCAGGTGCTGTCTGGGATCCTCTCATCCGCTGGTCTCCCACCTAAAATGCATTGCAAAAAGCAAGAAGACAGCAACAAGTGAAGGACAAAGTACTTCTACTGCCTCTTTGCTGTTTTTTCCATCCTATTCCAGCTTTTGGTGTTTCCAGTTTTTTGTGAGCAGGCTTTGCTCTGAGATATCAGCTTTCATCTGTAAAATGGTTGCATCATGGTCATGTAAGGTTTCTGAACAGCAAGTGTGGACAGTGGGTGAAGAACTGCAACTTCTTCAGAGGACTGCCTACCTGATTTGCTTCATGATGATCTCAAATGTCGAAATAACATTTTCAGAAATGTCTCTTCCCAACAACTCTTAGCCTGGGGTTCAATACGGGCATGACAAACTGTCATGCCCATAAAAACAATTTGTTTGAATTTGAAAACAATTTGAAAACAATTTGTTTTCTCCGGATTCTTGACTTATTCCATTTGAACCTTTTTTTATGTAAGAAAGTCTGCGACTTTGTCTCTGCAGCAGCATGCCAAAATTTCCCTATGGTTTGCTAAGGCAGATGGACTCCTACAGCTGCTCATGACCTGTTCATGCTTTCAATACTGTTTATATTGACTGAATTACTATGTTGCTACCCAGAGCTCTCTATATTACTTCACACTGCAAATTCAGTAAAAATGTAAGTAAAGGAGGTAGAAGACTGCCTTTTGTTTTACAATTGTAGGGACACATTTGATGAAGTTGTTTGTAAATCTCCTTTTTCCACTGTGATGTCTTGAATTCTGCTCAGTGTGTTACAACTGTCACAGATCATCATGAGTGATGCTGGAGATCTTCAGGCAAGGTTTCACCACCGCTTTTCTTAGTCTTCCTGCAAATGGTAGCAGTTGCTGAAAGGATGCTGTTAGAGATTGTTTTGCAGAAGCCTTCATTTTTTACTATGGCAAGGAGCTCCCTGGCCCTTACTAGAAGGACACAAGGCCTTATTTCCCTCTCAGATTCTCCTGTTTCTCACTGTGTAAGATTTACTGGTTGCAGTACTGGCAGTGGGCCAGCCCCTCAGTAGGCAGGGAAGATGGAGGCAGCGGTGGGGCTGGGTCTTCCCTCTTGTGCAGGGCTGGCCGGTTGCCCCGTGTGGTTTGGGGTGAGATTATGGGCAGGATCAAAGGCTACAGGGTGGTTGTTGAAGATTAGGAACAAAAAATTCTCCTTTATAAACAGCGGCATATGGTGAGAGGAGATGGGAAAAAGAGGGATGCATGAAGAGAAGAAAGGGATTTGAGCTACCCCCATCAAAGTTTGTCCCCAGTTAGGTGTTGGGTTTTTCTCCAGTATCCAGACAGCAAAGTCTATTTTTAACAGTAGCTGAAGTACCAAGTCCGTACCAGTACCTATGTTCCTGCACCAATTCTGCAGTTTGGGCAATTTCAGTCCCAAATTACAGTTTACAGTAATTACAGTTATCAATGTATGCATTCAGATAAAACCTTTTCAAAGACTTTTTCTCATCTGTGATATTGTATGCAGTACTGCAGCCACTGAGAGTCCTTTGAAAAATACAGTTTATTTACCAGCTTGGAGTCAAAAGGCTCCAAAATAAGATATTCCTAGAAAGCAACAAAGAAGTCTTTGTACATAACACAGGTTTATTCTTGTATTTATAATAAAAAACGCTTGAAGACACAGTTCACTGTGGCAATCCTATTGTTTCAGCATGAGAAATTAAATCTTTTGCTCAGAAAAGTTTTCTTTTTTCTCCTAATTATGAAGCAATGTAGAGTTCAAAATGAGAATAAGATCATAGGACTTCAGAAATAAACCTGCCTGAGATTCCTACATCTTGTTTTGCAGAGGTTTCTGCCCTGATTTTAACTGTTGTGCCTTAAAAGTCAGATCTGTGTCTTAGACTTACGTGTCTTTCAATAGCAAAGGTCATAGCATCTTTAATGACTGGACAGCTACCACTTTGGGTTTGAAAGCACAGCACAGCATGGTTTTAGCCAATTCAGTTCCAGAAAACAAGACCCCATGGGATCAGTGGCATTCACGTTGGAGTGCCTGGGCCTTCAAGTTTTCTATCTCATCTTTGATAAATGTGAAGTGTGTGCCTTCACTTGATTTATGATAGTGCTGTATGAATTAAGATGTAAAATAAACTGATGTTTGCTTGTGGGTGCAATGGTTATACACGTATAATCATAAAGCAGGGAAGGACCTCACTGATATTTATCTCTTATCTCTGATATTATCAGAGATATTATCATTATCTCTGATAATTCACAAAATCTGTTATAATTAATTTGTGCAAAATGTGATATACTCTGTGTGTGTGTTAGTGTGCTGAAATCTGAGAGTGCTCAGGCATGAAGTAGGGATGGTGTTACAGCACTTCATGAAAGATCTGATTACACCTTGACTTGCGTCTTGGGGACCTGAAGCAGAAGTGGAAAGCGAAGCTCACATCTTGGAGAGCACAGATAAGTCACTGAATTAATTTGTGAAAGTGCCTAACTGAATTTGCTATCCCTAGACAGAGATATTTATGTACCTCTCTCTTGTCAAGAGCATATAGAGCATATTCCAGTCTCAAAGGGTGTTATTTCCAGAGTAGTTTACAAAAAATTATTGGACTGTCTTGGAGCTTCCTTTTACTAACATCTTGGTCCAGCTGCGAAAAATATCAAGGGCAACATGTTTAGTGTATTCTCAGTCTAAGAGAGCTCCTGAACAAAGCTTTGATATCAGTTCCTTGGTCATTCTCTGCATCTGGCTAGAATGAGTCAGTGCTGACAATGCAGAGAAATTCCTCAGTATACCTGATTGCGTGGTTTTACACAGGTTTTGTTTAGATTAGTGACAGTCAGGATCTTTAAGACTTCCTACCTACTTGCTGTACTTCCAAAATGTGTCAATATGATTAATCTCTGCTTATTTTATTTCAAAGGGAACATGTATCAAGTAGGTATGAGAATAGTAATATTTATTTCCAAAGATTATCAGGTATTGAAATTCAGATAAACTAGCAGCACTCTCCAAAATGTATTCAAAGTTCCTGAAATGATAGTGATGAGAGCATTGGAGAAATGGTAAAATGCTTAGTCACTGAAAGGATATTTGAGATGAATTTGAAAGACAGATGACAGTAAATAAATTCTTTTTTAACAATTTCATTTGCAGAAAGCAATATGAGAGGTGCAACTGAAGGCAAGAGTGGCCACATGGAGTATAGTGACCTCGACACAGAGCTTGCTTGGAGATATCTTGGTCATGTGCATGATGTGTTTGTAAAGCTTTCTTTTTAAAGAGAGACAACCACAATGATGTTTAACAGGATGTCATGCATATTTGTCCTCTTTCAAAGCTTTGGTCTCCTTCCAAATGTCTAGAGATCTTTGCAATGTTTTCCTGAGCTGGGTGAGTCTGGGGGACCAGACTATTGTGTAGTTCAGTCCATGTCACTGATGAGCTCTACACATCCATACACTTATATTCCTCTTCTGTTACATTACAGCAGCACTCACAGTAAAGGCCATGTGCATGCAAATGGGTAATAAATCTCTTTCTTCACTATTGATTTTATTTGCTTTGAGGTGATTACCGATCCATCCATTCTAACACTTGGGGAATGTGTATGTTGGAGAAAAAGTGAAGTTTAGGGTCCAGAGTGTAACAAGGCAATATGGCACAAGGCAAAGTTTCTGGTCTGTATGGGAATTACAGCTAACCTCACAAAGGTTTCACATTAAAGTTTCTTTGTACTGTTATGATCACAAGGACTTCAAACCTCTCTCTCAAGGGATCAGTTGCTTTTATTGCACTTTTAATTTTGATGTCTAAACCACCTAAAAGCAGAAGCTTGTACTTTCCATGGGCCTTTTGCTGCAATGTGTTTTCATTTTTTGCTGATTTTATTCCTGTATCCAATAACTGTGTGTGATATGCTTTGATACCTTGTGTATAGACGTTTCTTCCTACTTCACATACATCTAACCCATCGCTGGCCTTACAGAACTGAGCCGTAGCTGCATCTCCATTGCTTGGAAGAGGAGATATTTGCACAAATAAAGACTCCTCTGCAGTGATTTCCTTTGTAGTCCATCTCTTGCCAGTGAGGTGGCAGCCCCAGCTTTGGCACCTTTTAACATTCCTACTTTCCTTTGGACACCATTATCTTCTCATGTAAAACAGAGACTTCTACAATACTGATTTGACCTGATCAGCTGCGGAAATTAGAGTTGCTGCAAAAAGTAGGTTGTGTGACCAAGGATATCACCTAATATGCTCTTCCCTTTGAGCAGTTCTTCAGTGGTGGTCTGAGGGCTGATGTTAATTACAAATGAAAACTAAATATTGCTGAATGATAGTTTAGGCATTCCTGGGCCTCATATTTTTTTCTCAAGCAGTAATATCTTGGCACCCATGACCTCTGTAGAAGTAGTAATACACATATCTGGAATAAATTAAGTCCCTATAGTAAGTTTTTATTATTAATCACAGACGTTTGAAAAAAAATCAAATCAATCTGAGAGTGCCATCTTGAGAATTTCACAAATCTTGTAAAATTCATGCTTTTTTTACTGTGAAGGGTAATGCTGTACTTCAATTTTGACAGAACCGAGCTCATCAGGGAGGCTATGGTAAATGCTGGGGAATTAAATTCAAATATCATGAAATTCTTTCCTCTGCATGGTTCCAGATCTTAGTAAGCTTGACTTAGTTAAATAGATATTTAATGTGAGCTGATGCATTTTTTCCATGCTTCATCACAGCATCTTAGTGACCTACAGAAGGTCTTCATAATTCTGCCAGGATGTGTATAGAGGAATGAAGGTCCCTAGCGGATGGGGGAACTGCAGTCTCTTTTAACCAACTGAAATTCTGGTCTACAGTTCTTGAAGGATTCAAAACCTGGTGTTGAATTACCAAAGATGTTCTGTGCAATGCAGATACAATTTGATATATCTGTCTTTTTTTTTTTTTTTTTTTTTTCAGGAATGCATGGCAAGCAGTGGCAATAACTTTGATGCTCCTTTTCGTAGAAGGTTCCTTTTCATAGAAAGAATTTTTCTTTTTAGTTTTAAATGTTTTGCCTTCCAGTGTGATTTACTACTGTGGTAAGCTTTGGCTTTACATACAAGGTCTATGCACACCATCATGGACATAGTTGCTAATTCACCACAGGAAACCAGGACCATATGCTGTCATATGGGATCAACAGATTTACATTGGGGAAAATGTTCCTAAAGGAAACTCCCTCACTCAGGATTGGAGTTTCACCTACTGGGAATTATTTGCCTGGAAAATTCTGTTTATGCTCCTTGTGCAGGGTATTATGAATCTATTGCATTTATACTGAATATGAATGCCAAAAGGGTTGCAGAGCAGCGCCATTTCTCTGAAAATGACTCCAACGAAGGAATTAAATGTGCCAAAATTCCTGGTTGTGAATGACCAGGTAAATAGGGAAAAGTTCGTGATCTTCCTGGGGCTCTGATGTGAGGGTTAAGATGTTTCTGTTGTTGAGACTTCAGCCTTTGCTGCATTTCCTGGTTTTCTTGTACTGTATCTTTTTTCTCCAGGGTTGAATGTTTTTCAGCATTACATGTGCACCATAATGTGCACCAAATGTGCAGCTTCACCCCATGTAGCTGCAATTTCATTATAGTAAAAAAGTAATTATTATGACTTGTTTTACATCTTCCTTTTTTGAACTATTTTTTGATGGAAAAATGAAGTTTTTCTTTGCTATGGCAAACCTTGGCTGTTGAGTTTTAATTCTGTCTCAAAGGAAATGACTAGTGATCCATATTTTCTTAAGAAAAACATGGTACAGTTTAACAAGTGCAGTAGCAACACAATCAGAACTCTGAGGTAATGTCTTACTATTTGCTCAGTGATGTTAACCACTAAACTCTGTCATTATCGTGCAGAATTGCTACAGTCAGACAACAGCAATTTCAGGATCTGCACATTGTGTAACTGTTTTACAAATATTTATTGACCGAGAAGAAATAGCAAAGTGAAGCAAGCTCAGAGAGCTAGTGTTGTTCCACTCCTTGTAAAGAATCTTGCTCTGTGATTTACATTAGTCTCCAGTAAAAATGTTTTCAAGAAATATCTCTCTGCATGCAGAAGAGAAGCTTTTATTTTAGCATGGGTAGGTGGTGAATCATCACTGATGATTATTTTCTCCTACTCTTCGTCTGTGTTAACTGTAACAGTGTTAACTGTAACATCTCTGGGCATGTATCATAATTTATTGCAAAATAATAGAAGACGAAACCATCAGAATAGCTTCTCTTCCCTTCCATGAAAGATTTATTTTTGAGAAAATGCTTTCCTCAAGAGCTAAGGCTGAAACATCTCATTCTGGTTTTGGTTTTGCGCTCTGAAATGAAATAGAAAATGAAATAGCTGAAGTGGAAAGGTGATGGAGCAACTCATCCTAGAGACCATCTCTGGACATGTGAAGGAAAAGAAGGTGATTAGGAGTAGTCAGCATGGATTCACCAAGGGGAAGTCATGTTTGATGAACCTGATAGCCTTCTGTGATGGTATGGCTGGCCAGGCGGACGATCAGAAGACCATGGTTGTTGTCTACCTTGACTTCAGCAAGGCTTTCAACATCATCTCCCATAACAACCTCTTGGGGAAGCTCTGGAAATATGGATTAGATAAGTGGACAGTGAGGTGGAGTGGGGACTGGCTGCACGGCAGAGCTCAGAGGGTTGTGATAAGTGGGGCTGAGTCTAGCTTGAGGTCTGTGGCCAGTGATGTCCCCCAGGGGTCAGTACTAGGCCCAGTGCTGTTCAACTTGTTGGATGAGGGCACAGGGTGCACCCTGAGGAAGTCTGCAGATGATCTCAAACTGGGATCCCAAGCAAACTGCACGGAGTGGTTGACATTCCAGAAGGCTGTGCTGCCATTCAGAGGGACCTAGTCAGGTTGGAGAGTTGGGTTGGAGAACCTCATGAGGTTCAAAAAGGACAAGCACAGGGTCCTGCCCCTGGGGAGGAATAATCCCAGGCATTAGTACTGATTGGGGATTGACCTGCTGGAAAGCAGGTCCGTGGAGAATGATTTGGGAGTCCTGACAGACAGCAAGTTAACCATGAGACAGCAATGTGCCCTTGTGGCCAATGGGACCCTGGCCTGCATCAGGAGGAGCGTTGCCAGCAGGTGGAGGGAGGGGATCCTGCCCCTCTGCTCAGCTCTGGTGAGGCCATGCCTGGAGTACTGGGGGAAGTTCTGGGCTCCCCAGGACAAGAGGGATGTGGAGCTGCTAGAGAGGGAGCAGCACTGAGCGACAAAGATGATTAAAGGACTGGAGCATCTATCTTATGAGGAAAGACCAAACAGAGAACCTGTTTTAGCCTAGAGAAGAGAAGATTGAGAGGGGTTTTGAGCAATATGTATAAGTACCTGAGGGGAGAATGTAAAGAGGATAGGGCCAAACTCTGTTCGGTGGTGCCCAGTGACAGGACAAAGGGTAATGGGTACAAACTGAAACAAATGAACTTCCATCTCCATATGAGGAAGAACTTTACTGTGAACATGACAGAGTCCTGGAATAGGCTGCCCAGAGATTCTGTGAGTCTCCCTGTGTGGAGATGTTCAAAACCCATCTGGATGCAACCCTGTGCCACGTGCTCTAGGTGACCCTGTGTGTGCAGGGGGGTTGGACTAGATGATCTCTAGAGGTCTCTTCCAACCTCAACCGTCCTGTGATTCTGTGCGAAGCCACTTGCACTGCCAGGTCATGTAAACCGTGCTGAAGCTTTAATATGTCCTGGGACCCTGAATTGGGCATCCCAAGGCTGCAGCTATTTGTGCAGGCTCAGGGAGAGAAGTGCAGTCAGCCATAGAGTGAGACCAGCAGTTCTGAATGTGAAAGAACAGGCAGATTATTTTTCCTTTGAAATATGAGAGAGAAAATTCTAGGATTGCCGGAAGACCACAGACATGACCAGAAAGTATCTACACAGTCTGTGCTCAGAAGACTTTTGTCTCCTCTGCACAAAACCTGTTCCATGCAGGTCTCAAGGCCCAGCAGGAGCAAGCAGGTTCATCCATTTTTTTCATTTCCCTGACTGTGTCTCCTCAGGTTATACGAAGGCTGGGATTCTGCATGCTTCCTAAGTAACTATTAAGAGGCTACTCCATTAGCCTTCAGTAGCCTCCAGTTACAAGCCTCAGTAGCATTGGTGTGCTTTACTCCCTAAGTCCAAACCTCAAAATTCTCTAAGGCAAAAAGTTCTCCTAGGATTTCCCAGGAATCTTCCCAGTTTATGATTTTGCAGAAGGATTTATGATCTGAGTGAAAAATAGGTTTGTCAAAAAAATGCTGAATTTTATTTGAGCATTCTGGGATTTTCCTCTACTCTTGTGCTAGTTTGGAAAACAAGCCAGATTGGTGGCTCAGGTATCTACTGGTAATCCAGCATTTGTTTTAATAGTCAGTTCATTAAGTATAGAAGCCCTTTCAACTGAGTAATTCAATTTGGAGTGAATAAAACACAGAAATATACAACCTGTAGGAACAATCTTACTTTGGTAGGAATGATGTATGAGGCATAAAAGTAGAGGCCTCTTCTTTCTGTAATTCCTATAGACCAGCTTTGAAGTCCTTAATCAGCAGACTTCATACTGAATGCAGCAGGTCTGAATCAGACCAGAAAGTGACAGAGAATGTTACGTCTCTGGGAAGAAATGTGAGGACAGGATCCAAACTCTACTAGAGATATACTATTAAATTTACTAGTGAAGTTTCTCAGAACACTTATTCTGTATCTGTGTAGCAATCATCTCGTTTATTTGCATTAATACAGTTTCTGCTTGTTGGGTCACTTTTGCCTACACTGCCAAGGCTTGACTCCACTGTCTCTTCATAAGAATCCATTTAAGGCACGCTAGGGCATCTACATACAATAAGCAGATATGAAACCCAATTAAAACACACCTAATACATTCTCTTTGTAAGGATGGGATTTGGTCTTCTCACTATAGGCCTCTAGGGCCTTCAGATTCCTGTAGGATCTCCTGTTTGGTATTGACTTAATTATATGTCATACCTGCAAGCTACTGTCTCAGATAGAGAAAGCCAATTCTTTGTACAGACTGTGCTTTTGTACTTTAAATAATCAAGGGTGTAGCAGTCATTGCAATGCACATTTATCTGCTATTTTGTAGTTGCATCCTGCAGCTGAGCTGGGCAATTGGGTGTTTTAATCAGGTGTCCTAAAGACATGTGAGTCTCTAATTCCCATGTTTTTTCCTTTGCAGATGCCATCATTGTCCACAGCGGTGCTCCAGGGGCCAAGAGAAGCCATGCTTTCTGACAGAGTACATGGAGAAATATCCCCTTTATCCCAGCTCTCATCCCAGACGCTCGTTCAAGCCCAGGGAAGAGTACCGGAAACCACAGACACCCATGGAAGGCATCTCAACTATAAAGTATGAAAAGAAGTGAAAGAGAGTGAAGACTATGAGCTAGAAAACGTGTGTGTGGGAGATGCATGAGAAAAGGGAGCAAAACCATCGTTTTCACAAGGGAAACCTGAAGAGAACAGTGCTGGGGTGGTAGAGGCAGTTGAAAGGGCTCCATGAAAGGAGTGGTGAAGGACAGCAGAGCTTGAGGCCAGTTGTTATAGCAGGGGCAAGGAGGGGAGGTGTGGTCTGCTCAATGGACATGTGGACCACTGGGCCATACAAGCCCATGATCTTGGCATCATTTCACTTCCTGCTTTAGGTAGGCTTCTGGAAAATCAATAGAAATGTTGTCTGAGAAAATATGGATACTATTTACTTATTTATTTATCTTAGTTGGTGTTCTGTGATCCGTATGGCACTATGTACAGTGTGACCTGAGTGACTGGTTTCCAAGGAAGTGTGAGTGTGGTAAATTGTGTTGACTGGAAAGGGTTGTGAGTGCCCTCTTCAAGGGAGTCACTGCCCAGTGCTGAGCTGTTTTTGCTTCTGAGTGACATTGCTGCTCAGACTCTTGATATTCAGCATAAATCCTCACACTAGCACTGGACCCATTTCACTGATGGTGCTAATTGCTGAGCCTGCTCCTTACTGCTTGCTAGGGGAGCACTTGTGCACAGCAGAAACTCATGAGAAAAAGGCTTGGATCCTTCAGCTTGCCTCTGAGACCTTTGCTCAAATGAAGGCTGCCGCCTGATCTTCGTTTACTTTCTCTGTCATCACAGGAAGGTACATGAAAAAAATGCATTTTTGGCTTTGCTGGAACTAGTTAGAGATCCAGAAGATGTCAATGGCTTTAGTGAATATTGCCGATGGACTAGTCAGTGTTAGTATTTAACACCATCCATGAATGACATGGAGACACTACCACCTGCTTCCCTCCCCATGCCTTCCTAAGAATTGACAATAAAACTCATAAATGTTGCTGAAATGCCTAACTCCTTGCATTTGGGATGCCTCTGCCTAAGCAGGAAATTTCAGCAGCCATTGCAAGTCCTTGGAGACTTCAAATAGACTTTCTTAGACTTAGGTTCTACATATATCTTCTGTCTCCTGCATGAGCTAGAACAGCTGCAAAGATAATTATCTTTGTGTCTGCTCATAACTAACTCCTTGGATCTTTGTATGCTCTTCAGGAAAGTGAAGATGGGCAGCACTATGAGAGGTCCATCAAGAAATCCTTAGAAGTTTCCTGTTCAAATTATCTTGTCTTCTAAAAATTAGACTGACAGAAAGCACAGAAACAACTTATATTTGCTTCCTCATAGCATATGCTCCGTGTATTCCTAACACTTAACTACCCTTGTGAGAAGAGAAAATACCAAACTTGGAAAACTAGCCAACAGCTAACAGATTACAATTCCCACTGTCCTTTTCAACGAACTATGGTTGAGAAAAAAACATGCCATGTTAAAGTGTCAAGGCCCAGTGGGAAAGTGCCAAAGCCCTCTAAAGAGGACTAAAAGCTCTCCTGTGTAATTAAAGTCTCCTCAGTCCAAACAAATTGACTGAAGGAAAAGAAAGAATAAATATGATGACTGTGAATTCAGCAAATACTGACCAGCCCAATGTAACAGCCCTGGGCTGATTGTCTGGTGTCATTGCAGCAACAAACCTCCTTGATGAAGCCTAAGAGATGATTTCATGTTGTCTTGGATGCAAGTTGCACTGATTTACCAGCAGATCAATCTATCCTTTGTCATTGCCAAAGCAATAGTCAGAGTATGAGAAGACTGTACTGCAAAGAAAATCCTTGGACACACTGATGAAGAATTGCCTGGTTGTGATCTGTTACATGCCTCAGGCTGGACTCTTTCTGATACCGGATTGTGCAGTCAATCTTAGGAAAAGCCCTCTATGCTACTGAGGATGCTACATACCATTGCCTTTCTGCTTGCCTTTTTTCCATCCCTCTTAAAATCTACACTTTGTAGTTAGGCAAAGGTATACTTCCCTGACTAAAGTCTGTAAAGGGGCTGTGTGAAACCTGCGTAAGCATTTCTTCATCCTTCCTTCCTTCCTTCCTTCCTCCCTTCCTCCTTTCCTTCCTTCTTTCTGTGTTTCTCCTCTCCTCTCCCCTTCTTCAGCTCTACTTTTACTTCTCTACCCAGTACTTTGCAAAGTTAATGTTCCTTCCTTCTACTCCACGCACAGGAGTTTTATAACCTTGTTTATTTGCTAAAACACGCATATAATACCCTGATCAAATGCTTGAATCTCTTGCTCACTC
>NW_010589470.1:27050-44319 GCF_000705375.1 Tinamus guttatus
GACTGAACTTGGTCTGGGAAATAAAATAGGTTCTGGTTAGTGAAGGTTGTATGGTGATGTTATTTTCTTCCCCATCTTATTTTGATAATGTTTTCTTGGAGTTAAGTAACACTACGAAACTGTTTTGCTGTCTTAAAATGGCTCTTTTATAGTGCTATATGAGAAGAAGTTGACTTTCTGGCTGCATGCAGTTTTGCTGTGTAAAACTGTTGTGTAGGTTTCTCTCTTTGACTCAGTTGCTCTACACTGCATTGTCTAGGAAGTCTTTTGTTCCCTCTGTCATATGTTTTCCATACATTATAAAAGCCGGCTATAATTATTGGTCTTTTAAAATGAGTTATGTCCCCTGGTGTAACTTCAGTGTAGGACAGATATAGCTTTGTGTGGAGAGAAGGGGAAACCTAGCCTGCCTGAGGTTGTCCAGAGCTGTGTGAGTCCTTTTTTTTCAGAAGTGAAGGGCTTGTATGTTTCAATAACCATTTGTATCCTATCCAAACTTTCCTAGGCTGTGGAGGTAAATGAAAGTGTTTTTCCTGCATGTCCAAGAGAAGGAACATAATTTTGTCTTTAGGATAAAAGATATCATTATCTTTTCACATAATCTATATCACATTATTGTTTGCAGGAGAGATTACGTAGCTCATGAAGTGTTCCCACCAAAATTCAAACCACCTGAGAAGATTGTCAAGAGTGATGAGAGTATGGATTTGACCTCCACATATAGACAAGATTACAACCCCTACCCTATCTGCCAAGTACCTCCATGTCTCCCCCGTGAGAACAAGCACACCTACAGTGACAAAATGGACACATGGACCACTTACAAAGGTATGTGTCTTTGTGGCTTCTTTAAGGATTCACTGGCGGCATCACTTTCAAGGAAGGCAGATTGAACAAGTATATTTTATTGGGCTTTTTGTGTGTGTGCATGATCTTGAAGCACTGGGCCCTTTTTAAACATGCTGCACAGTTAATCCGTAGGTGTACAAATGACATACCTGGGAAGTACGGACATCCAGAGGCCCAGGCTCTCCCACTGGGAAAAACAGATGAGCTGTGAACCTACGTGTGTCCTTATTTCTCAGTAGCAGTAGTCTCCTGTAGGTGATTTGGCTATTTTGTGACTACATTCCCTCATGTCCATCAACGTTACCCCTCCTTTGCATGCACTGGGATAAACCCTGCAGTCATACAGTCGCATTAACAGTATGAGTTTTGGTAGTCAGTCATACGCAGAAAATCAGAGAATTTCACCTCCCTTTTTCACTTTGTTTCAGATAGATAATGTTGTTAAGCAGATAGCTAGCATTTGTGTGCTATTTTAAATCATTTTAAATAATTTATTTATAGTAAGCTGCACAAATGTAAAAACTTATGATTGGTGCTGTCATTGAGATTTGTCTGAATGTACAGAAAATTTCTTCTTTAAATGCAGAATAATAAAGGAAGGAAGGAAATAAAAGCTGTCTGAAAGCATTGTTATGATTACTCAGCTGATATGACTGAAAGTCAGACTTTAGTGCAGCTGCATGTTTGCAATGGCACAAACTGGAATTTTTGCATTAAGAGCGCAGAAAACATTGTCCATTTAGAATGACTTGAGTTGTAAAGACTGTAACCCTTAAGTGTAAACTACCCACATTTACCCAAATTTGAACACTTTGTTTTGCATAGGCTATGTCACCAGATGGTGTTCATTGTAACCAATAAAGAAAAACTGCTCCACATAGCTGAGGATCTTTCCTTCTGCATTTAGATATGGTTAAGTTCTCTCTATCTGATCCAGATGTACATCTTGTCTTTTATCAGTGTTTAGGTCAGCGTCTTAACTGTTACTATAGAGTTCTAATAAAATGTATCACAACCACATTTGGTTTTAATTTGCAGTATTTTTAAAAAAGCTGAAAATGGAAATCTCCATACAAAACCCCTCAAAGGTCAAGTTCCATACTGAGTTAATTAATCTCTAAGGGCCCAGGTTCACAAGAGTGTAAGTATTCAATGTATCCTTCTCTAGGCATTACTAGGTTTTACCGATCATCTTTCAAAGTGTAACACACTATTTGTAATGCCCTATTCAATTAATTAAACATAATTCACATGATTAAGCAGCATGTTAAAAAGTGCTTCTTTGTTATTAAGTTACCTCTTCTGCTGTATGGTTAAACTTCTCCTTACTAAACACAGAAGTAAGTTTAAGATGATGCTGTTGCATACCATAATTATTGTAAGAAGACCTCAGAAACATTTTTTTTTCCTCTTTTTTTTATTTTTTTAACCAAAAGAATTGAGGTTTCAGAATTCTAAACTCCCAACTATACTTAGATGCTTCTACCCATCTGCAGGGATACAATCTAATTTTACTGTTGTCTTTCTTGGTTATAATGAAATATGTCTAACCCTCCAATAACATATGGTTCATATCCTCTGTTCCCTCCTGTACCCTCTAATGTTTCCAAGACTGTGCTGCATAGGAAACTATTAATATCTATGGGAGAAGAATTAGAACTACAGTAAAATTGTAACATATTTTGAAGGGAGAGAACTGCTGGCTTACACAGAGTAAACTAAATTCATAATACCTATGAGGTTTCCAAATCTGTGGAGCTGGTATATTTTTAAAATTGGAGACAGATCAACTTTCTTGTCATATTTTGAGTATATTGAAAAAGCTGTGGCTATGCTCAAAATGCTGGTGTCATAGCCAGGTCATGGCCATTGGGAAGAGATGCCTGAGGTTTGGAAGAAAACAGTGGTCCCTGCAGCCTTGTAAATGGTCACAAACGAGCGCCCAGGAACTACAGGCTACTTAGGTCTCACCTTCATTCCTCGAAGGGTGGTGGAGCAGCTCATCCTGGATGCAGTCTCCAAGCATGTGAAGGATAAGATGTTCAGGAGGACAATATGTGTTTAGAAAAGGCAAATCATGCTTACCTAGCCCTGTAGGCCTCCAGGAGGAGACGAGTGGCTGAGTAGAAGAGGTGGGAGCCACTCGTGTTGGCTTGAGCAAGGCTGTCTCCCGAACATCCTCATAGAGATGGTGATGAAATGCAGGCTGAGCAGACAATGAGGTGGCTTGAGAGCTGATGGAATGGCAGAGCTCAGAGAGTTGTCCTCAGTCCAGCGGGCAGCTTGTAGCTAGCGGTTACTCCCCAGAGACAGTAGTGGGTCCAATGCTGTTCAGCTTGGTGATCGGTGACACGGGTGATGGGCCAGAGTGCCTCCTCAGCAAGATGACTGGTGATCCAAAACTGGGAGGAGTTCACTCTGCTCAAGGGCACATATCCACAAAACGCCATCCTTCTGCTTGGGCAGCAGAAGGCCCCAACGGTGCTAGAATATTTGCCATTGACTTCAGTTTGGGCTAGGATTTCAGACACAGCATGCAGAAACCCTCTCCCCCACAGCCTGCAGGTCTCTTTTTCCCTATTGCCACCTTGCAAAGGAGTCCTTGACTCTGTGGGCTCAGCTCAGCTGCTACTTTGTGTCAAGGCAAAGGGACTTAAATCAGAATGGTTTTAAATGGCATCTAATTAGAGGAAAAAATGACATTTTTATTTGTCAACTTCACATTGTAATGGACATATCCTATGTGTAATTGTGTTTGTACAGTACCATAGCCACAGCCATTCAACAGGAGTAACACTGTTTGGATTGGAGAGTTCAAATATCCTGATACCTAATTGCATCATTTACTCTCTAGTACTTTGAATTCCAGACTTCCTTCCTTTGCAGAGTCAGCTGGAAGCTTATTTGCCTCATGACTCTCAATGTGGTTTGAAAGGAGGGAAAAAAAAAAAAGACTTGGGTTAACTCCAAGACTATTTCATTTCAGCTTCCTACCAGTAACCATAATGGTCTCTAGGGGAAGTTGCACAAGATTGCTAGGAAGTAAAAAATGCTGGGCTTGTGGCTGCAGCACTGGTCTGAGAGTTAGGCAGCTTTGCCATAGACTTGTAGTATGACTGAGTGCAAATCTTTTAACTCTCATTGCCTCCTTTCCTGTGCTACCACATAGAGAAATGAGGATGGGAGTGTTTCAAAAACGCTTCTGAGTTTTTTTTTTTTTTTTGGTTGTGAATTTAGATAGAGAAATTTCTGGAGTAGGAATCACGTCTGTGATTTGAACAATGCTTCAGATCAGCACAAGCCTGGTCACCAATCTCTGTCATAAAGCTATTAACAAAGAAAAATTGCACATAGAGTGAAAAACTCTCTCTGGACTCCTGCTTGTACTAGTAGCAAGAGTATGTCAGAGAACAAAGCCAAGAGCAGAAGAAAAGTCACAGAGCACAGCTTGCAGCCACCAACATGAACTGTAAAACACTGAACTCAGCCAATTGCAGGCAGCAACCCATCTTTACAGCCAAGAAAGCAGGTCATCATCATATGAGAAGGTACAAAGAGCAATGGCAACCTTTCGATTCTCTCTTTAGGGGTGGAACAGCAGGTATGTAATCTTACTCATTCACATCCACCTACCTGCTCTGCCTGTTGTCAAATGTGTAATTGAGCTGTCCATCTCTATAGGAAGGCAAAAATTTTTCCTTATTTTTTTTTCTTTTAAATGTAAAGCTGTTGTGGGCTTAGCATTCTCTTGCAGAGCATTTTTTTCCTACTGGGTGTGTCACAGGATTTGGTTACCACAGCAACACCAACAAATACTTAAGGAGTAAACATAATAACCAAAGAAAACACATTTTATGCCTAAACTTGCCAAAAACTCTATGCTTTGACTGAGTTCTCAGATAGGATCCTTCTTATGTTACAGGTGACTATGTGCTATGGAATGAACCAAAGAGAGAGATGATCAGACCAGATGATGCTTACCGCCCATCAGAAGAAAAGTTTGACCACAGAACCCATGTTCAGGATGATTACCTTTACAGGGGGCCAGTTGATACTAAAAGCTTCAAACCTGTGAATCAGGTCCAGAGAAACAAGGATCCCTTTGAAACTGCAACAAATTATAAAGTGGATTACGTGCTGCATCCTCTGGAGAAGCCCTATGTCCATAAACCTGAGAAATACAAGGCCAGTGAGGTCCCATTTGATGGCCTCACCACCCACAAAATATCTTACAAGGGTCTGGCTGGTGAGCCAGCCAAGCTGGCAAAACCATACCAGTCAAAGCCTCAACATGATCTTCCGTTTTCTTCTACAACAGAGTTTCAGGAAAAATACAGAACTTGGCCACTGCCTCCTTTATTCAGCAAAAAACCTGCTGTATATGTTCCTCCTGAGGAGAAAATGGACCTTCACACCACTACTCAGTTACACTACAAGAACCCAAATGGCCAGCCAGCCAAGATATGTCGGTCTTTGGTCCAGTTTAAAAAAAATACTGAACCATTTACCAGCTCCTCCACAATGAAGGAGGACTATAAGCCCTGGCAGTGCAAGCGAACGAAACCCATTGTACCTGTCCCCCAGATGACTTGCCCGTCAGAACCAGCTGACTACTCAACTACCTTTCAGACCCACTACAGACCTCACCCACTCTCCATCACGCAGAGCTGCAAGCCTCGCTGGCCCGGGCCCAGGCCTTGGACTCCCCTAGAGACAAAAACCACCTATGCTACCAGTTATACTCCAAAGCGTACTACGAGATGCCTGGCTTCATACAAGGAACCACCGGGTTATGTGTTTAAAGGAAGTGATGAAATTGGCCACAAACTCTTTCTACCTGTTTTCAAGGGTGAATGCTCAGTGGGTGGACATTGAAGAGAGAGTGGAAGCAGCCCTCTTGAAAAGAGATTCAAAACCCCAGCATATCAGAGCTATGAAAGATGGCTCTATTTTGTTTGTAACCACCTTTAACAGTAATTCATTTTGTAATTAGAAAGATCTTAAAAATAATCTCTGCTGAAGATGCTGGCTTCTTTTGGATCAGATGTGTGAATAAAAAGCATAATACGAAAATAGAAGACACTTTCGTTGTTTGGTTGTCTGTGTTTACTTTTCTTTTCCCCATCTAATTCCTGCTCTTTAATTGAGAGAGATATCTCTTTGTGAGACATATTATTATTAGCTGTATCAGGAATTCATACTACAAAGACAATTTTATAACAACTTAGCAAATGAATTGTGTGCCATGAAATCATAAGTAACACTTGCATAATGAAGTCTGAGAGTTGACCTTATTAGACCCTTCCATCAGACATGTATAAACTCTACAAATTATTGTCTAAAGACTATTCAGGTTTGCACTTTCATTATTTATGCTCCTTTGCTGCCCAGATCTGGAGAATCAGATGCAAGGCTGCCATCCAAACATGCCACCTTGACAAATCACATTGCAGACAGGCTCAATCTTTTGATGGGAAACTCACTGCTAGATGCAGTCAGGGTATCAGAAAAGCCATGGGATTAAAGCTGACATGCTAGATTTCAGGCAGCGTCTGGACTTGTATTATCTTTTGGATAAGTTGAAATATTAAGTTCCTGGCAAGAGCTGTTCATTTTTGCATCCAGATTGCTTCTCTGCAGGCTTAGAACTGCTATATTAGTGATTACTTGTCAACTTCTGAAATGCATTCTACTTCCTTTAATCTCTTACCCATGATGGTAAGTCAGTCAGCTGTGGCTATATTCTGAGTGTTTTGCTCAAGTGCTTGATATGGCTGGTAGGTTTGGGTGAAGAACATGATGTTTCCCACTCAAAGTGTCTGCACTTAAAGAACAGATGTAATTCAGTCTTCTGTATAAATGCATTTCAATATGTTTGAAATGCTTTGAAATCCTTTGGGATGGAAGTCTTCCATAAACATTCACAAACTAAAGCCAAACAAATTCCATTTAGAAATGTGAATGTTTAATCCGGAGGGCAGGTAACCACTGGAACAATGTCCCTGGGGAATTAACGGCTCTGCATCTCTTGAAATCTTTGAATCAGCTCTAGAGGACTCTTTAAACATATGCTCCAAAACATAAGCAACCAAACACTATGGGCTTGCAGCACGAAAAAAAAGCGAAAATCTCTATGGAACATGCCATGCAAAATGACCAGTAGACTACATAGACTTCAGAAAATGAGGAATCTAGGACTGTAGTGAGGCAATGACATATGATATATTCTGTATTTGTATCTGGAGTATTTGTGCCTTTAGCATCAAATTTGGACAGAAAAATATGTTTCATTCCACATTTATTTTCATTCAGTATTTTTCCTGTTAGTGTTTATTACCCTGCAATTCTGTCAGTTCTGCATAGAATGTACATGCAGGAAGGCACTGGAGCTTTGCATTAGGGGGCAAGAGGATGAGGAAGGAGCTCCTGGCAATACCAGACAGAAGGAGGAGGTATACAGAATATAGAAAATGGGACAGACCACTTGGGAGGAGTAGAGGAGTGCTGTGGGAGTATACAGGGTTGCAACAAACAAGGCTAAGGCCTGTTGGGAATTACATCTGGCAAGAGATGTCAAGGACAAAAGGAAGGAATCCTTCAAATACATCAGTAGCAAAAGAAAGAGCGAAAAAGGAGACAAGGAGACAAAAACAGTCATTGCCAGAGGAGTTTGCTATACTGGTGTCAGTTACTATAGTCTGCGCCAAGAGCCATCAGCTGTGTGCAGCAGTTGTCCTCCATACTCACACCCCAGAGCTCACTCACAAGGAAAGCTGCTTCTGGCCCTGAAGACACCAAGACAAATGGAGAACTTACCAGCCCTATTTCCAAAGAAAAGCAAAATCTGTTATCTATCTCAAGAACTAAAGCTGAATTAAGGAGAAATGTCCAAACTAAATGTTAGAGGGCAACTAACTTCCCCGAAGGTCCAAAAGTCACAGACATCCAGTCAGCCAGGACGCTTAAAGGCCTATGAACAAGTCAAGCAAAAATACTTAATTTCCTCATCCTCAGAGAGAACCAAAATAAAGCAGCCCTAACAGAGACTAAGTTAGTCTGGAATAATGAAGGAGGTTATCAGCCCATTCAGTTTTGATCTGCATGATGTCAGCTGTTGAACCAAACTAGACCACCTATGTCTGCAGGTTACAGGGTTATTCTCTCTCTAGAGGATTTACAGCTGGCAATAGGCGAGATGTCAAAAAATCAGTATTTTAAATATTTGTGCTCCAGAATATTAGCAGGCAGCAGGTTTGTAAAAGATTTACTGCTGCAAACTCCTGAAAGAGGGCAATGCGGTAGATTGACAGTGAGAGGAGAGACTTGTCAGCACCTCCAGGATTTCAGGGCCATGACAAAAGTGTTGAAAGACAAGTGGTATGTGTCAGCAAAGACTAAGGACATTCGTACCTCAGGCAGAAGCATTACTAATCCTGGGCATGCTGTTTCAGAGGCAGAAAGAAGCTGGACTCAAAACGTTCAAAAAAATTAAATGTTTTCTTTATGAGACTAAAAATGAGTTTCCTGAGACATGGAGGGGATTGCCCTGACATAATCAATGACATGTCAGTTTGAAAGAGCCACCTGGGCCAGAATTATAAAGAGACTGCATTGAGATAGGAAGCTTTCCTTACAGTATCTTCTGAAGTCGGGTGGAGTCTGCTTTTCACTGAACTGAGTAGTATTCTTTAAAAAGCTCTTGCCTGCATTGTGCTGGTGTCTCTCTTTGCCTCTTTCTTGCAGTAGAAGCTATGATTTGATGATTTGTTGAGAAGTGCTCCTTTGGAGCAGCCTGATTTTTCTTTTTTTTTTTTCAATCCAGCCCTGGATCTGTCCTATAGATATTTTACAGTGCATTCATCAGGGAAGAAAAAGGATAGCTCTCAAACAGACAAATGTGTTTGATTTTATACTCTCATCCAGCTTTCTAGCCCTCTGTTTTCTCTTGCAAAGAACTGTTCCGGACTGTTAATTCAGAGTCGAGAGAAGCACGTTCTTGCAGCATCCTGCCCAGCAGTGGCATGCGGGCTCAAAGACACAGCTCTACAAGCCTTGGCCTCCTTGTGCACAGCTGGGTTTGATTTGCTGTGATTTGTAGGTAGTGGGTCAACAGTGAGGTTTTTTTTTTTTTTTTTTTTTTCTATTTTGGTAATAAAGTCACTAGATTGAATGCTGTTAGTTGAAAACTGACTCCATCAGTGTTTCAGTAGGTGAAGTGTTTTAACAAGCATCCATCAGCCTCAAGGGCTATTTATTTAAGCCAGTAATTTCTGTTTTAAACAAGCAGAAAAGGATAGCAGGAGCTCTCGCTACAGCCTAAACCAAACTTCTCAGCACAACCATTAGGAATTTCCTTAAAAGAAAAGAAACACATCCTGGCCCCTCGCTTGGACATTGAGTTGTTCACGGCTTGTCTAGCATGATCTTTCCGGTTCAAGTTTTATTTTTGTGCTTTGCTGTTGGCCCTATGGGGTTTGTAAAAGAAGCAGACCCAAACCTAATGTGAGATCTAGAAGCAGCAGACTGTTTTACAGTGCTAAGGAGGGAGGTGGTAGAGAGTGGTTTCCCATGCCCATGTCATCCTAACCATGTGTGGGTAAGTAAATGCTGACTATACAGTCATTCACATCCTGCCACCGCCTAAGCAAACAGTATTTATGGGTAGCCAGAATACAAACCTCCAGTGCTGCCTTTCCTTTCAGCCATGCAAGGCTGCACGCTTTAATTTATGTCTGCATATATTCAAAACATTTATTTGCATGGGGCTTAAGGGTTTGGGGAGAACTCTTTTCTTTTTGTTGTTTATTTTTGTGTTCTTTTCCAACATGTGCATTAGCAGGAAGGATAGACAACTGCAACACACACAAGTGGCATGCAATCTGTTTAAGGATTTGAGTAATGAGCCCTTGTTATATAAACAGGGTTTTATATAAAACCTAAGCCCTTTCACAGGTGGCTAATTTACTTCCCTTCTCCACCTTGGCTGCATGGGAGTCTCCAGCCTTGGGCTCTCTTCTGAAGGTGGGGCTTAAGCTCATGTATTTCTGATTCCTTAGAGGTTGCCCAAGCGAGGTTTCTGCCTGCCAGGAAAGGAAGTTAGTTAGTTTAGTTTTAGCTAGCTATTAAGGGAAAATGTGGAGTAACCCTGCAGGCCAAGGCTGCGGCCTCCAGTATAGCATTTTGTGGTGCCAGGGTTGCTTTTGTCATGTAAGCGTTGTGCTTGTGCAGGAGCAGCTTCACTGACGCTGTGTGCAGGAGACACTGGCCACTACAAATGTGGTGCTCTTCTTCCTCAGAAGATGTCCCTCTTTCCGGAGGAGACACTTGCTTTAGAGGGAGAGTGGAAAGAGCATGATCGGATGGAGTTTCTCCTTGGAGAGAGGCTGTGGCAGTAATGTTTTGTCAGTGCATCAGATTCGCATGGGTAACCAATTATCTGTTTGTTTTTGTGGTTATATTTGGTGGTGTTGGCAGAAATATTGTGGCAAAAATTCCACACTTTCATTCATTAATTTATGATGTCATCCATGTTCCACTTCAGTGACAGGGTATGGGGCTTCATCCTGAGTATTTCTAACAACAGATGATTTCTACTTTGTTTCCTTTTTTTTTTTTTAAATAATGAGAAGCCATTTTATGTTGCGCTAACCGTGTTTCTTCCTGCACGATACTCTTGTTATACAAGTGTGATTCAAAGTACAATTCAAAAGTACTTGTGCCTCAGCCCCCATTTGCTTTCCAGAATGACAGATGGAAAATAAAATGCACTGTTTTCTCAATGGCTCCATGTAAAATTTTCCCCAAATTGTTAAATGACTGCAGATTAATTGACTGTAGCTCGCTGAAAAGTCAGGGGAGGACAAAAGTAGTTATCATAACAAGGAGAAGATTTGGAAGACTTGACTTTTTCCATCTGACTCTCGATAAACTTAGGGGTTATGTATTGAAATGCATTAGTATGAATTTTATTTCAAAATTTTAGGAAAGTTACTATGTACAACTCTTTTGGATTTGATTCCGATCAACTACAACAATTTGCTTGACAGTGAAGAGCAGTGCAGGTGAAAATGACAATAAAGCAATACCTTCTCTAGAGCGAGAAGTGTGTCAGAGCAACAGGAAAAAGACAGCTGACTGTTTCTGCCCACCTTGTTTTGCAAACAGAAGTATTTAATTTCTTTAATTTCTACCAATAAAAGCTGCATCTGGCAGTTAATAATTAACACTACTGTTAAATACACACATACGTCCAAAAAGGAGGATGACAAAAAGATTAAACCTGTGATTCCCAAGTTATTGTCTGCAGATGACATTCAGAGCTCTACAAAGCATTAGCAAATATGAGTTACCCATCTATACATAACGTCAATCGGTGTAACATCAGAAACTTTTTGAATGTTAAAGACTATATAAGAATAATCTGTGACTCGCTGCATTAAAAGCTTAAGAAAACTTCTGTGATCCCAGAATCTGGAAGCGTTAGTGCCTGCTTCTCCTCCTGCTACAAACGGAGATGTCTGTCAGCCTATGCTGATGCATAGAATAAGCATGTGTATTTTGAACTAGTTTTTGGGCACCAAAAGGGTTCATTTAATTAGTATTATTATTTTTTGATAGGATAACTTGCAAAGAAGATCACTTGGAAGCCATAGATATTTTTTTAGTAAAAACATCAATATAGTGAGGTATGATCTTCATAAAGCATATCATTATTCACCAGATTATTTTTCACTAATAATATAACAACAGTAGAGGTCGAGAAACCTGTCCCCAAAAAGACATGGAAAAGTAACTTTTTAAAATGGGAATGTCATAAAGGCCTGACTTTTTTCACTATTACCTTTACTGCTTACCGTACCTGCTTAGAAGCTGAAATAAAGAGACACTAGAAAGCTCTGTGGCTAATGGCAAAAATCAGGATTCATGTATTGATAATGCTTATAGACTGGGAGAGAGGTCCAGTACATTGTAAAAGCAAGTACAAAACATCAGACCAGAAAGAAAAATCAAGACATGCAGCGGAAGAAGTGGGTGTAGTTGATCAGCAGCTGTGCTGGAAATACATAAAGTGACTATGTCAAAGTGAGAGGCTAGTGCAAGCAGAAAGGTTGCTCTGAGGGGTGTTTGCAAAACATCCAAGATTATTTTTTACGTTCTTGGTGCTGTTTGGGAGTTGGAATATGTGTCTCTTGTGGAACCAAAACAGAGGGAATGCAGCCAACTCAGAGAAAGAAGGGAAGACTTAGAAAGTAAAATGTATGAGAAAAGCCAAAGGAATGATACAGAGGACAAAACAGAAGACTAAAGCCTGGACAGGGAGAGAGAAAGAGAAGGGGTCTTATTGCACACAAAAGGCAGAAGAAGAATGAACATGTGTTAGCGGTCTACCCACAAAAAAAGAAATAAGCTTTTTCTTTCTTTTCTTTTTTTTTTTTTTTTTTAAGCTTACATTATAGTCCATATGATTTAGGTCGTAGAGTAAGAAAAAAAAATTACAGCTAAAGGTTACCTTGGAAAACTCTGCTAATAGCTTGGTTTTTGGTTTTAGGAGCAGAGTAAATATAAATGTTTGGAATGGCTTAACCATGCTTACCTTGCCACAAAGCACAGGGCTGGACTAAATGCCCTGTTGGGAATCTTTCAGCACTGTGTTTCTGGGGCTGTGGTGCAACTGTTTAGAAGCACTTTTCTTCCTTAAAGAAAATAAGTAGGGAGAACAAAACTGGAAACTTGCTTTGATGTCTTTTTAAGGCTCTTTGCTTTGATTGACAACTACAGCCATATCCATAAAAAGAGAATAATTATTCTCTTGGAAATCTAGGTTGACCTGTTGTTTATAGCCATGCCAGCTTTTTTGCTTGTATCACTCAAAATGAACGTCAGAATTCTCACTGTTTTGGATACAGTAGTTTGGCAGTCTTGGGGCTTCTGTTTTGCCTGCATTCCTGTGTGTGTGCTTGTATCTGCAAGGTGTTCTTCAACTGCTATATAGGTGTTTAGAAAGCATAGGTAGAAACATCACAATAGGCTGCAAAACAACTGTTCACTTTAGAAGGGACATAGAGTTTATCTGAAAAGGGCTGGAGCACAATCAGCTGATTCCAAAAATCAGTTTTGTGTTTGTTAAGAGTAAATGCATTTACTTGATTCATGCTTTTGCTATAACTCTGATTGTGTCTATGACTTCCTCCAAGTACATATTGGATGCTTCAAAGAGTTGCAAACTCCTTTAAGGAAGGCAGTGGGGACCTTCAGAAAAAACTGAAATTACAAGGATTGCTTCATTGCAGAGGAGACTGAGGAAAGTCACTGTAGGTCTCTACATGGGAAAAAGGAATACATTTTTACTGAGCCCTATGGTGCTAGGACCAGTTGGGATGGCTTTATACTTCTACAAGAGCAATTTAGCCTAGATAATGATAATCATAATGATAAAGGAAAGCTAATGAAGAATTAAAATAGATCACCAAGCCAGGGTGCAGAATCTCAGCCACTGGAGACTTTTAAAAAATAAATTGCGAGCGCCTTGGGCGCTTTATGTAACAGATGTCTGCAGCTATTGTAATAGAGAATAAGGTCAGAGAATAGCAAAAACTTTGCTACTTCAGTTGGCTTTTGTTTCTAAGATTAATAAAGAACACATCAGACAGCAGTAGTTAAATAAATAAGCTGCATTATCTGTACAAAAAACTATATAAATACAGTTGTTGGTTTGTATTTTTTAAGAAAGGAAAGCCTCCTTCTGTATAATAGTCAGTAATTCTTATCTTTCTGAGATACTGCCAAGCCACAAATCACAGGACAGACACGTGAAATTACATTCATACTGTGCAAAGGCTACAGCGGCCTCTCTGGATCTGGTCCTTCATGTTTATCCTAGGCACAGTTAAACTGCTAATAATTCAACATGTGATCATCTGATTATGTTTTGCTATTAAACAAATGTAAATACTTCCCCATACTCCTTTTTGTTAACTACTGTACTGGAAATATCCACCACATTATTATTAACAAATTTGTCCTTCATTCTATGCATAACTATCATTTCACAAGTTAAAAATACCATCCCTCCCTCCCTCCCTCTCTCCCTCCCTCCGTCATGTTATAGTTTACAAAGCAGTCTGTACACAGTGAAACATATCCCCAGTTAAATGCAAGTGCTATTAAAAATAAGAGAAATACACTATTACCATTGATTTTAGAGGAACAAAACTCTGGGAAGATTAACCCACTCCCAAAATAGTTTTATCTGGACAGTATAATGTACACTTATTAATATTGCACTTTTTATACAAGAAATCCTAATAAATATACACAGAAGATATACTTCACATACATAGAAAGACATTCTTTTTTTTAAATAAAAAGAAGTTAAACCGATGCTTAACAACACTATTTTTTGAAGACCCATTTGAAGAGTGTTCATTTTTGAATAAGCAAATTAAGGGCAGTTTAATGCCATCAACCTGACACTGACATCAAAAGAGGATGCTGAATTTCAATGCTGAAAAAGGATGACTTTCCCTGAGAAGGGGCTGCCTGGGAACAAAAAGGGTGGAACTGTCTGATGACACTGAGGCTGTCTGGGTGAAGACTCACACACAGCATGAAAAGTCATACTGTGGGAGTGATGTGTGAGTCTCATTTCTTAGATCATCTCTGCAGGGTGTCGGATGTGGGCTTAAAAATCACTTTGGGGCATTTAGTACTGAAGTACTAAATGTACTTCTGGGAGACAGAGAGAGAACAGCGAGTTTCTTAAAATCCAGGCATCAGTCCTCTGGGACCCATTCTGTTTCTACCTAGTAGGGAGAGCCCAAACAAAACATAAACCATCTCTTTTTTACTCCTTGACCGAAAGGCTTGGCTGTCATGACAGAAAAAGTCCATATTAGCAGGAAAAAACAGTTCCTCAAATTCCTTACTGTGCCCCAGGTCTGAAAGACCCAGCCCCTGGCAAGCAGTATCACCCCGCTCTCCACTCCAAAAGAGTGGTAGTCAGGTGTGCTGTGTTTAGCAGCTTCTCTTGCCATAAAATACCACAAACATTTTCCCGCCTGTGCTCTGTGTAGGACAGTATTTGCAGGTTTGCATTACAGCCTGCCAGTAGCAAATAATTCTTTTCTCCTGAATAAAACTTTTTTTTTTCCTTTCTTTAAAACTATTTTATGGTGGAGCCTGCCCTTTCCCAACTCTCCCATCCCCCGACACCCAGCCCTCACTGAACTTTCTCAGATCTATTTTAAATCCATCTGCATTACACAGTAGTGTTTAACTTCCTCAGACACAAGATGCCAGGTCCTCAAAATTACTTACAGGGTCTCCCACTGAAATCATGCAAAGGCCAGGGATGAGAGGGAGAGAGAGGTATCGAAAGAAAAAAGGAATCCAAAAATAGATGCAACAAGTAGATTTATGAAGCAAAATCATATGCTTATATCCCCAAAAACTATGATAAAGGAAGTATTTGCAAACTGCACAGTTGAACGTTTATTTCAGTCTTTTTCTCCAGTACCCCAAGATCTGTCAAGCTGTTTGATTCTTTGATTCATGTTGCAGTAGTCTGGTGTGACGCTGGCTTTTGACTCAGAGCTGCTTCCCCATCCCTCTCCAGGCATGTACATGATTTCAGAGACATCTCCACTCTTCTCAGACTCATCCTGCTGGTGGCACGTGGCTCATCTACTCTTCCTGATCTACAACCATGACTGTATTTTGCTACATTCTGTCTCCCAGATTTATTGATGGGAAACTTGTCAAGTCCCTTTATAACAATGACTTTGTAAAATGTTTCTTTTTCTTTTTTTTAAGGGAAATAAATAAATAAAATGAAAAAAAAAATGAATTCCATCCCCTTTGTATTTTCTTGTAAAAGTCCTTGCCACAGCAAAGCAAAGGCTTTGATCCCCTTCTTCCCCCCGTTTCTTTTGCCTTCAAGCTTTTCCACAAGTCCCACAGCAACGTGACTTGAACTGGGTGAGCTGGCAGAGCTTGAGCTGCTTCACTTTCTCACAATATCTTGTGGTGTCTCTGCACTCCACTGGCAAAAGGGAAACAAAAAGAAGAAATGGGAGTGAAGCAATGAATGAAAGATTTCCTACCTGATTTCCTACCTGTACTTTGCTACATGTTCAGGAGGAAAGCAAGACAACTTTGTGTCAGGAGGTCTCCCTATGAGCCTGGTCACTGCAAATACCAGGCGGGGAGCCCACGACTCCATGCAGAACAGAGCGGCCAGCCTTTGCTTACAGAACATGAGGCTCCCGCTCTGCTTCAGCCCTTATGGCAGCTTTCCACCTACCCTCATCTGGGAGAAGCAGTCACTCCTCTGGGAAGAGTTTCATCCTCTTTCTTGACGTTTTTAAATTGAAGATGGATAGTAAATAAAACTATTTAAAAACTTGAAATTTATTTAAACAGAGTGGATCAAATGCACTTTGTCCAGTCTTGCACATTTCACAAAGATGATGCATGGGAATGCCACCCCCAGCTGACCAGATTTTGTGTTGGGCTTTTCACAAGTGCTACACCAGTATGGGTGAAGATGTTAAAATAGTTCAAAGTACTTCTGAGATTCTCCAGTATTTAAGGTCCCTAGTACTACGTAGACAACTTTTGAGTCTGCCATCTTCTCCTACTGTTGAGTTCCTGATCAGAAAACTGTTCAGTAACTCTGCAAGTCCTCACGTGTGCTGTACTTTCAGACAGTTGCACTTTTCACACTAAGGCATGAGAGTTTTTTTTTTTTTTTCCCAGAGTAGTATTACGTTTCTTTCTCCTACTATCCATGTCAGCTCCTCTCTTCACTAGATGGAGGATCCTTTTATGTAGCAGGAAGCAGCAAGATCTTGTTTGGTGCATTTAAACTTCCTTGATTCCTTCCATTTTCTTTAAGGGACCTCAGCCTTTGCTCAATCTGGACCTACTGAGCCCTCATTCTGCTCTAGAGAGTGGGACCGTCAGAGCAGTGCTGCCAAGGGCAGGCTGGTTCCAGGCCATGTGAAGACAGCTCTGGAGCTGTGTTGCACACTAGAGGGTAGGGCTTGTCCTTTAAAGTGGGAGCTACAGCAGATGAAGCGACAGGGATTTACACTTGGGCTGCCTGGTGTTCCCCAGGCAGATGCTGATGTGCCAGTGCTTGGTTTCAAACAAGGCACATCTGTTCTGCCCTATCTCTAGTCTATTATTAATTGCTAGTCCAATTAACTACTTGTCACCTGAAAGCAACCTCCACTCCAGGAATTCAAGGCATTGATTTGCTTACTGGGTTTAGACTTATTTCATCTTCAGCCAAAAGACAGTTTATGACTCATGCTTCTAGTTTCTATCAGTTTCACTGATGGAAAGTTAAGACTGCACCCGCTGTTTTCGTACTGTTGACTAGAGGCTGCAGTTCCAGATCTCAGAGAATACCACCCTT
>NW_010589470.1:50285-68894 GCF_000705375.1 Tinamus guttatus
GGAAGGAAGGAAGGAAGGAAGGAAGGAAGGAAGGAAGGAAGGAAGGAAGGAAGGAAGGAAGGAAGGAAGGAAATACCTTAGTGTAGTCCTGCAGGCTGTTGTGGCACAACTGTATTTAACTGAAAGATAGCTTTTTTAAGATAGCAGGATACAATCCCCAGAAAACTGCAAGCTAGCAAATTGTAGGAGGAGGCAGAGCTCAGCTTGACCTCCTTCATGCACACTGGATCCAGGGACAGATGCACCTGGGAAAGCTCAACTCGACTAAGTGTTTGGGGCTATACATGGAGATGGTATCTTGCAAGGCTGCTGTCTCTTGGATCTGAAAAGTTGTGGTGCCTGAGTAGAATCTGGGGTCAGGTTTTGCTTTGAGTCAAGTTATTAATCTATGTTTTTTCAATGAGTGGTATCAGTTGGCATGGAAACACAATATTGATGTGCTATATTTTTATACTGTATTTTGACTAAATGTGAAACAAAGCTGAAAGTCAATATTCAAATGCACTAGCCTGCCTGAAAGATTTTGGCTCTTGGTTCAGATTTGAAATTTGTAGCTGACTTAGACTTACTACACCTTTTTGTTTTCTTAAAAAGGAGTCATCACATTTTTAACATACAGAGCTCAAAGGAAAATGGTGCTAGTCTAAGACATGTCTTTTTTGAGTGATTGACAGAGGCTCTATGTAGTCTGCCATCTACCTTATTGTGGTATATCACATACCTACTGTGATGACTTGTTCCCTATGGCCCAGACTATTACAACTGTGGGTGAATTTCCTCTGCTCATTTTGCAATCATTTCCACTGTTTGTGTATTAAAGTTACACGAAGAAAATCAGGTCAGTGGTTGCTCTGCAGTGAGAAATTTACCTATATGGGCCTGAAAGTCTGCTAGTACTTACTAGTAGGAGGAGGATATCAATTTCTCTTACTTCCCAATTTCAATTTACAATAATATATGAAGGCTCCAACTAGGATGACACCTTTCCTTTCAGGAAGTAAAACAATAAGCAGAAGGTACTGTCACTCCTCCAAGTAATTCAAACTCATGGTGAAGATAACCACAGTTTAAACACCTAGTGAGGTTTGAAATAGAGACAAAAATTGAGTTTCCTACATCACCATAAAAGTTGAAAAGTATTCTTGGCTATCAACACTATTTGGGAAGAACTGAAAAATACTGTTACGTTGTGAACTTTGCTAATGAAGTTCCTCTGTGCTCTTAATTATTGAAGAAGGAGACACAGTTTCTGTGATATACTATGTACATATTCTAAAAATCTCAATACAAACCCTGATTCCTCTAGGTTTAGCATCCATAAACTTCCTTTTACTCATGATTTTTCCCCAAAGGACAGTAGAGAGGCTGTGATAGCATGCTGTTCAGCACAAAGAAATGCTGACAGCACCTTAAAGGCACATATGACATCTGAACGTATGGACAAACCGTGAAGGGCAGTCTCTCCTGTTACAGGGGATGGGTTGCAGGACTGGCTGGGGCTTCTCCTTGCAGTGCGATGCGTTGACTTCGGTCCCGTCCAGCAAGCACCTCAGCTGGGGCAGCTGCACCCCTCTGTGGCCGCAGGATGCCGAACAAGCCGTCAGCTTGTCCGCTGACCAGTGGTACTCTGCCAGAAAGCAAAGGAGAGTCCTGTTAGCAGATAATAACAGTCAGCACTAAAAGACATTAAGTATCTGCACTCAGTGACCCAGGTGCAGAGGAAGAGTTTATCCCTAAAAGGCACCAAGTGGGAGACAAAGAACGAATGAAATTACTGCTTACTTAAGCCTTTGACTGTCTTTGGTATAATAAACCCCATTCTTTGGGGCTAAGGAGAGTCAGAGAAGGGGAGTATATGACACGGTAGAGCCATTAAGGCATTACACAGTGATGCAGGGTGTTGCAAATCTCTGCATTTATACACATTTAATTGGGTAATACACTGAGTGTATCTACCACACCATTGTGAGTGTGAGGCTGTCAGATATTATGGCAATGGCAAGCATGAAATCTCCTGGGATGCTGCCGAAAACAGCCTTGTGTTGATACGTGTTTCACACCTATCTCTAATGGAAAAGACTCGTAGCACTTATGTGAAAATAACTGCCTTTCCAAACACTTCTGAAAAAATATAACAATGGGAATTTTGGAGTGACACAAGAAGTGAGAGTCATTAAAAGTAATATAGGAATGATTTTACAAGATATGAAGGTCTTCATACTATTTATTTTTCTTACAGTAGCTTTAGTGCTAAGCGATTTCTCTTATCATAGTTAGTCAGGTATTTCCATTTGGCCTATGAAAAAGAAGGCATTATTAGTCCTTGCAGTATTACATGCTTTCATTTCTTTGCAAAAGGTCACCAGATCCCATAATACAGTCTCTAAATATCTCCAAAGGCATGTTCTGAGTGCTGTATCCTCAAACTGAACAAAAGAAAAACATGTTTAATGAGGTTATTTCATTCTAACATTTAAAGGTGTGCCTCTAAATCATATATTTAAAAAATACAATGTATCACATTTTCACAGCAATAATCCATGGGACTCATTGATAACCATTCTGATTTTTAAAGGGGTGTGACTTACTGGAGGTATAGTTAACTGCAGTTAGCAGTAGTTACTAGTAACTTACATCAGTGTGTTTCTCACCTAGTATATCGCATGGGTCATTCAACTTCAAAGTAAATAGGGTAGTTGCAACACATTTAAAATTTTATTGGAAAAAATAAGGAAAGCTACATCTGCTCTCTACTTGACCCTTGACAATTACAGCAATGAAAACTCCATGTTCTGTTCCAACCCATCTCTCCTGCTCTATTCTGTAGCTTTATCATTGGTACATACTTTCAATTCGGCTTCCGAGGTAAAGACAACAAAGCAATGGCATCTTTTTCAAAGGAATGGTTTTCAAGCCAGAAGAGAATATGAAATAGTGATTTATGAAAACTAAGGGAAGGACTGCTGTTTTGTGGGGTTTGATCTATGACACTCTTGTCTTCAAGTTTCTGGTTGACTCTATATAGATAGGTGCATCTTGAATCAGTTAAGTAAGTGCTGTATGCTCAGCAGACCAGAAATATCACATGTAATTCTAGGAAAGTAAAAACCAAAACAATCCAAATCACTCAGTAGACTTGCAAGTCTGTCTGGATCGGTAGAACACCATAACACCCACTTGCTACTGTGTGTCACAGTAACAGCTTCAGAGCTGGGAAATCTGGAACAATAAAGTCAGCTCAAGGAAGGCCATGCCAGGAGCTCTGAAGAACAGCAAGACAAAGGGTAGAAAATTACCTTGTATTGCCAGGGAGGTCTTCTGTGTGAGTGAGCCAGCCTCATTCTCCGCAAGGCAACTGAATTCACCTTGCAGGGCATCACTGATGTTGAGTACCTGAAGAATGTGACCTGCTGCCAGGATGTGATGCTGCACATTCAGAGGCTCACCAGCAAAAAGCCAGGTGATGTTTGGAGTTGGGTGACCATCCACAGCACAGCCTAAAAAATTGGGTCATGAAATAAAGCTGCTGAGTGTGTGCTTAATGTATTTAATGCAAAATTAAATGATCTGAAAAAATCAAAAAAATACTTCCATACAATTTTACTTTTTTTTTTTTTTCATAATCAAAGTTATAAATACTGTGGTAGTGGGTAGCTTCTTAACAGCTGAAAGAAAAACCTAACAGCCACAATATTAGTCACATAAAAATCTCAGATCACCTGAGGTCAGCAGTAGTCAGGACTCTATTGAGTAGGGAAATACACATTTCATTCTTAAAGATGTATCTAGGCCTTGCTGAAATGTGTATCACCATAAGAAAGAAACTAGCATTCTCACTTATCTATCCTGAAGGCTGAACTGGCTTGTTTCCAAAACACAGCCCAGACCAAACCCTGAAACAGACACATTGTTTGCAAAGTTTCAGGGACAAAAGAGAGATGTAGAATTGAGGGCTCTTGCCACCCTTCCTTTGTCTTCGGTTGCTCCTCTAAACACACACCAGAAATCCGGCTGTTGTAGCATTTTCTTGTCTCTTTTGTCACTTCTCATACCTCACTGGGTGATCCAACTAGGTTCAGTTACACTCTTAAAATAGCAAAATATACTGCTTTGCACAAAAGAATTGAAGTTTTCTTGGTCAGGTAAATAAAAGGGTTTGTATAGGATGAAGAAGTGACCTCTGCTATATTCCAGGCACAGTGGACACCCCATCTGCAGCTTGTGAGTGCAAATCCATGGCCATTCACAACACTGTAGCTCCAGTGGGCTCAGCACTGTCCCCTGCCATGGGCAAACCCTTCTGGGATCCAAAGCGGGAAGCGGCAGTAGGCTGGATAAAACTGCACTGCCATATAAAGAGCACACTGCTGCCACAGGACTGACTCCCAGGTGGAGGGTCCAGGTGGAGGCATACTAGATTGTGCAATCACAGCCATTGTGTTTCACTGGGAAAGCAAACATACAAACAGACAATAAACCCACAGACAACACAGCCAAACCTTAAAGAAAAAAAAAAAAAAAGAAAGAGGAAAATGAGCAAACACACACTATTCACAGCACTCCCTCTTTTTCCCTTGTCCCCTTCTATTTATACAGCCAAAGAACCTTTGTTATTTGCTGTAATATCCTTGGCAAAGTCTAATACAGATTTACTCTTGGCCGTTGTCTCCCTATCTGTACACTTCCTGATCACAAAAAACAGCTTTCTTTGCTGAAAGAGAGACACAGAATCAGACTTTTTGTTTGCCATTGTTTTAAGCTCTGTATTTATTCTGTTACGCTTCATTTTACATTATTCCTCCTGTTCTTTTGTAAGAACAAGTATTATATCTTTTGTAAGAACAAGAAGTATTTTTCCTACTCTTTTTCTTAGAAACCACTCATCCAGACTTCAAAAGACAGTCATTCTCAGGTAAACGAATGACATGAAAGATTTCAGTATAACTGATTTAAGGGTACCAAAGTTAAAAGAAATCAAAAACAAAGTAATATAACAATAAATGAATAAACTTAAGAATAAGTAGCTATGTAACTTTTGAACATAGTACTCTATATAGCCATGACAACTGAAAATCACATGCTGCAAATTCAGTTTTATGATTTGTATTTGTAAAACAGGCTGCACAAATAAAATAAAGAAAGTAGAAAGGTCAGTTTTATGTTAAAGGAACTGACGCTAACTTCTGCACGCAGCTAATCCCAGTTTGCACCCTCTTTTCAATGTTTTATTGCCAAGAAAATCAATACAGTCCTCCCATTACTGACTATTTTGCTTGCCATATATATTATTCCTTCACTTAAAGTGTATATGTAAATATTAACAAAGGAACAGCTAGTAATCAATAATACGAAGGAAAAAAGAATCAATCCCCTTTTCCCTTGGTATGTGCTACTAATGAGTCATTACTACTTTTTTCATATTTAACAATAAAACCTTACTGACTCGTATGTAACAGATACTCTTCATCTGTGCATGTAGAATGAGATCAACCACATTTCACAAATGACATTTTCTACACATTTTCCATGGTATAAATACCGAAGCTATGGGATAACATATTATGCATATTTGATGAGAACCAGAGCACAATAAAAAAGTATGCGTTATCCTCCCACAAGTATGTTCCAAAAATATCCCTGTATTATCTGCCAGGAATAACTTTAATACCATTAATGTAGATTACCAACACTTATTCTCTATTTCCTCTCGTCTCTGTGGGCAGTTACTACTTTATCCTTCCAAAACTTAACACCTGCCCCTAGCATGCAATAAACATTCTGAAAACAAACAAACAAAAGAAGGCCTTCCTATAAAATAGGTAAGTAGAGAGTAAGTATATCAGTAAGAGTATGGGGAGGCAGGAAAGGAACACTGTTTGGGCTCTGAGTAGTAGGCATCTGCTGTAGGAGTAGATATCTGAGTAGTGAAGGTCCTGGCATGAGATGGCCTGTCTCGATCAGTCCTTCTTAACTACTGAAGGAAAATACTGCCTTAAGCTCCTGTTCCAGGTTGGCTGTGACTCTGAACTGATTCAAGGCCAAGATGAGCCACAGATGTGTAAAAAATGGCTATAAAAAATCTAGTATAAATTACACTTTTTGGTAGGAAAAATGTTATAATTTTTAAGCATAACAGGGACGTAGTTGGAGGTGAAAGGGCAAAGTTTTACAACAGTTCTACAACACTACTTGAGAAGACAGAATAAATTCATACTATAAGCCAAATTAAACTCTCCATTAGTCATGTGCAACATTCACTGTGTAACTGTAACTGTAACTGTAACTGTAGAAAGGCTTTGGGATAAAGCTAAGAAAACTAAATACATAGTCTACATAACTCTTCTTTCTCACTTGAAGAGTTGAAGGACAGAATCAAAAAGGTATTAATGATACTAATTAGATAATTCCTTTCAATAGTCTGCTACCTCAAATCAGCAGAAAGGTATGATAAGCAACAATGAAAGCCTCAAATAAAATAAAAAAGCATTAAACATAATTTGCAATAAAAAGGCAAAAAAAAAGCCTTTAAATAAGTTACTTAAGAAGATTCTTATAGATTCTTCTTACGCATTTAAATTCGTCTAACAAATAGCTTCGTATTCTACTTATTGAGTTGCTGATCAACCAAATATCTTTCTAATACTTATTAAAAAGGAACCCAGAGTGAAGAGTTCGGTTCCAGATGATGAGCTTTCCTTGAAAATTCTTTAAATGAAATAAGTTTTATAGTCTGAGCTCAAAAGAATTTGCTTTCTTCAGCCCCAGTTCACTTAACTTTCTCAACACAGTTCAGTTGTTGCTCAGGGGGAAGGAATCTCACCTTTTCCACTCTGCCAGCAGTTAAAAGAGGCAGCTGGTGGGACAATTCTTACCTAAGGTCAAGCCACAAGCTAGTAGAGTTGAGCTGGCAACCAAACCCTTGTCCCTTTGTCTTAGTCTAACACTTCAATCTTTGAGAAGTATTTCCTATTTTAGAGATAGGTTCGGGATGGAAAGCCAGGATATGTACACATGGCATGCAGTTTGGACACACTGGTATTAATGTTCACCTCCATTCTGCACCTGCTAGTGCAGTTTTATACAAACCACTGCTATTCATCAGTAATCAGTCCATGCAATAGACAGACATATGCACTATGTAACTTCAGAATACTTTAAATCAACTAGAACAGTCTGACTTGTATGATGATAAGCACATCAGCTGATTAGTGACTGTGTGTTTCAGGGCATCACAAAGTGTAGTAACTGTAGTTTGTTCACCAAAATCTTGATTGAACTTGCTAATTCAAAGGCCCATTTCCCTGTCCCTGTAGCCCACAAACACTTAACCAAATGTAAAACTAGGAGATGGAAGACAATTGCCAACATTCTGCCACATTGGTATTTTAGAAGAGGAAGGGAGTGATTTAGAAGTGGAATTAGTAGCTAAATTAAAAGTGAAAGTAGCAAGAGTGAAAAAAAGGAAGAAAAAAAAAGAAGAAAAAAACAAACAGTTCTATGATTCTATACTGAACTCTGTACCAAAGTGCACATTAAGTTTCACCAAAGTGAAACATTACAAGACACCTTGTTAAAGCAATAAAGATAATGCAGCAACAGTATACAAAACCTGACAGCATTTTCAGCATAATCTCCACGCTCAAAGAATTAAAGAATCCTTTTAAACTAGAAATAAACTCCACGATCAGATGAGATCCTGGTAATTTGCTTTAAAAAAATCGGAAAGTAGCCACAGACCAATTTTAAATGAAAATCAATTCAATTTATGTAAATCTATTTTTGCTGTATTTCCTGGATTTACACTATGTTAATGAGATCAGACTGACAAATAGAAACGGTTTATCCATTTCCTGTTATGCCTATTTTTTTTCTTCAGGTAATTGAAATGAGAAATGCATGTTAAACATAAAGGAGGTAGCTTTGATTATTACTACCTTAATATGTCCAATGTACTAGTAAAAAAGACAGTTTTTTATCAAACTGAACTAAGTTCAAGTAGAATTATGTCCTAAGTCTTTAAATCATTATGTAAAACCTGTTTTGCTAAAGTGGCAAAACTAATAGACAGATCCTTATTGCTTTAGTCAAACTGGAAAGAACCTTTGATGTAGTAAGAGAGTAAATTTTAGCAGAGTTAACTCATAAAGTTATGCAAGATACTTAACCTCTAACTTCTTTTGTACACTGGATAACATACTTTAAATGGCACTGTGATCCCTGAAACCTCCAAAAGAAAGAAGTAGTGTAAAGTATAACCTCTTTCTTAATGATAATTTAAATGAGGCCAATGAATATGAACTTATATTGCACAAGGAGTTATGTATATAGGAATTCTTGAAAGAGGAAAATTCAGCTGAACAGCTGAAAGGACAGTACTTTTTTTTTTTCTTTAATGATATTTTAAATAACTATCTATGGCTCCAAAGGAGTAGTTTATTATATTAAATACGACATGGTTTTTAAACAATTCTCAGAACACTTAAACCAGTTACCAAATGCCACACATGTTGTTGCTATTAGATATCATTTACATAGCACCGTAAATTTACATCATGTTCAACAAACACTGAGTTAGGCCGATTCCCTGCCCCACAGAGGCTGTAAAAATGTTCCCAAATATACAGCCACACGGTGGGCCCATTAAGAAAACAAGAGGGTTTTCAAGCTGTAATAGTAACACTGCTCTTAAAAATGGCACTGATTTGGGGAATTCTGACACACCGAGAACCCTCTACTACAAGGATTTGTTGGAAAAGAGTTATCAATGGCTAAGTCATGAAACCTCAGCCTAAAAGAATGGCTACAGTATGCTGGAATGCCTCCTCAGCTAACCCTATGCAATGAATGGCAAAGGTTTAACAGGAGTGTCCTTCAGTGTCAACCCCTGCTTCACCTCCTCTACAGCTCCAGAAGAACTGTAGAAATAAATCTTGGAGGGAAAAATGCCCAAGAGACATGTTGAACAATCACTGCGGGACACTGTGGCTCAAGCAGCTCAGCAGTAAGGCGCAGGAAGAGCTTGCACACCCTATGACTGCCAGCCCAGGCAGCCAAGTGTAGATGCACAGAAGGAACATTCTTGGTCTTAAAAAAGTACACTCTGTCACCTAACTCATTTGTTTCTAGTTATTGGCAGTATCTTCTACAGATAGGCAAATGCATAGTATTTAAAGGATGTATAGTCTAGAAAACTATAGTACAGAAAAATGAAAATTCAGAGTATTAAGCTGGTGATAAAAGAAGGTTCCTTATGAACAAGATGAAGAATATTCTAACTATATGGTCCCAGTACCAGAAGAACAGATCAAATCAGTATCCTTCAGTACCTTCATTATCCTAATTTACCTTCTAAGAGGTAAAGAACTGCTACCACCGCTCTATGGAAACACAAAAGCACAGCTTAGGCAGATTCCTAGAAGGACCAAGAAGTCTGTGAGATAAAAGGCAATGGAAACCAAATCCCAAATGATTTACTCGAGTGTTCTCATATATTGACACCTCTTCAGATTCCCAATAATAAGCATTGTATTTCAGGAGTTGCATTACTGTCATTTCATCAGAAGAATAAAAACAGAATAAAGGTCAAGAATTTACATGGTGATGGCCTCTTCTATTTTTGAATAGGTCTATGCCAGTAGAACACATGCATGCCATTTCTTTCCAAAACATGAATACTTCATTGACATCCAATGAGTCCTGAAAATGCACATGACATATATAAAACAGATAGGCTAGATACAATTATTAGTACATTTATTTCTTCTTGTATGCCTTCCCTTTTCAAAGGCACTGCTTAAGTCTTGCATTGTGCCAAGTAAGAACTGGATTTTATGTTTGTTTCAGACCTTAGCTATTTTAAATATTGATGTTCCCCTTTCTTTTTAAATTCATGAGCTTGTGCTGTATTCCAGCTGTATTCTTCCTGTGGTTCACCCATAAATGCAGTATAAAAGCTTCATTTAATTATATACAGGGTACAATGCAATTTTCCTCGCCACACATATACATATCCTTGAGTGTAGATTTCATTTACAGAAATTACAGGGAGATTTCTGAAGATCTGAAAAAACATGAGGGGCTTTTAACCCTCAGCTTTGAGGAATGATTTATCAGATGTGTTCACAAACATTTTCTGTGAAACTCAATAGCACATCTTTAACAAAATACTTCAACAATGCAACAGATGCCAAGAAATACTGTGCTGCATGAAAGCAGTAAAAACATATTCTTATTCCACCTTGCTTTCCTTTCTCCACTTTGATATATTATGCATACCATTTGCATTTCCATATTTCCACAAATATTCACTTCCATCTCATCTTCCCTCATTCCTGCAAGAATCGTCACTCATATATTGTATTTCACGCATATAAATTGAAGTCATTAAAAGCTTCATATTTCACAACAGTAAATAACTGCAATAAACACGATATCCTATACTAAGACAGAAAGACTTTTTAATCATATTTTGTATATATTTTGACAAGTATGCAGAGGTTTCAAATTAGGTCACAACAAATTTGTTAAATTGTAATGAAAACCCAGCATTTTGTAAGACCTTAAGATTTTCATTTTATGTCTTCAAAAATAAGAAATAAGTATCAACCTGGCTACACTCTGTCAAATGAAAGTAGGAGTTCTTGATAGCCCTAAATCCTCATCTGCAGATGAGACATGTCATGAACACTGGATCTTCCAAAATACATTTTGAAAATCTACAAAATTTTCAACCTGAGAAGCAAATATAAGAAGTAAATGTAAGAATTTTCTTAGAGCTCATTTGGAAAGGTATTTAACATTAGATACTAATAAATGCTTTGATAATTCCACTGGACGAGGCATGTATTCTTAAGAGACATTTTTTTCTGTTTATCAAGTGAAAGCAAACAAGTATTGTTTTATTGTTTCTTGATTCGTGTTCTATTTCCTTCTCCGCTCAACAAACTCTAACATTTTCAGATCTTCAGGTATCAGGTCTAGTTCAATGCCTGCTGGGTCCCAAGAGTGGCTGGGGTCTGCCAGCAACTATACAGACAAGGGAAGATAAATCCGAAGCTCTTACATGTGGCTCTCACAGCCAGAACAAGTACAACAAACAGACCAAGCAAATCAATGACAAAAAGACTTGAAAGTAATAAAATCAATCTGCTGTACAGCAAAATGGAAAGAGCTAGTAGACTCTTTAGAAGGAAAGTTGTTGAGAGGGATGACAGAAACAGGAGGTTTAGCACTTGTTTCCAAATTATAGAATGCAATGTAGGTATGGAATCATATATATATATTCTGTTTCCAAAGTGGCAATATTTCAATTAAAGTTTGATCAAAATGTATCGCAGCAGTCCATGATAACCTCGGCCACTGTGCAAGATTATTTTGAATAGAGAGAATTAAGGAGTAAATATGAGTTTTTTCATGGTAATCCACAATCCAGATACTGCCATGCTGTATAAGTCAGACAGTTAAAAGAAAAACTGACATGCAGAAGGTATTTTGTTTTGTTTTGTTTAGCTTTTTGTTTACTAATGCCTATTTTCTTCAGACAAATCCAGATGTTTTAGTGCAAATACAGACCATGTATTTAGGTAACATACATGAACACTGGAGCCTTTGCATGCTTTTTTCAGGGACATGCTGTGTTACAGCACACTGCTCTGCAGGCATTCTGGGTGAATGGATAGCTCCTTTCAGACTGATTTTTTTTTCACCAGAAAAATATCTCAGAAACTTTCCTTGGGTTTTAATAACACTGGCTTTAAATTCAAGTCAGTAAAACCCCAGTGAAGCTGGGGGAATTGCCTCAAGAATGAAAGGGGTTTTGAGATTCATGGAGTTTCCTTGCTCCTGAAGTGAGAAGGCAGAGTACAGGTCAAGATTGCCAAATGAAATTAGTTTAGAGGTGGTTACATACAGGCACTGCAGAACACACTTTGTGGTTTTATTACTTCTTTCAAACAATAAAAAGAAAGCTACAATTACTAAAGACCACTCTTTGGAAACCTGAGAGGAAATGGATGAAACAGGAGTGTGATCCAGTGTTACAACAGGGAGTACAATAATACCATGCTTGAAATGATTTATTGAATGTTAATAAATACCTTCAGATATTCCCCCCATCAAGAATTATTTCACTGCAGTTTTTATGCAAGCAGAAATGTAAGCCAGAGCTGCATGCTTAAAGCCATTGCAAATGTATGCAGATGTAAACACTGGGGAAAAGTAAATCCTGCAAAAATAGAAACATAAATAGAAAGCCTCTACTATGAAAAGAAAACCCTAAAGTTGCTACTAAGTGTAAGTAAAGAAGGGTTGGAGGCCTATGAAAGGTACAGATGTAACTATAAACACTCAAATCTGCTGCAGATCCTTTGTTAAAATATTCAGATTCGTGCATCTATAAAGATATTTGTTTTGGAACTGCGGGACTTCAAAAGATTTCGCCATACACAGTGGCAAGGCTATTTGCTTCTCTGAGTCTGACAGTAAATAGAAGCTCAAAGTCGGTATGAAAATTGAATTTTTAAAATATACCTAAACTAAACTTTAGACAAAGTTGAGATTCTTTTTGCAAACAAGTCATACCTGCAGATCTGAAAAGACTTTACTGCACTGAGAACTTGGGGAGCAGAAAAACCTGTATGGAAGGTGGAAAAGAGTGAAAAGAAGAAAAACATTTTTACTGAGGAGTATTTCTTTTTATCCTCAGAACCCACAGCAGTTTATGCATATTATATCATATTATCAGAAGGAAGGTCAAGAAGTGTGTGTTACTGGACAGTGAAGTGGATTGAGGACTGGCTGAATGGCAGAGCTCAGAGGGTTGTGATAAATGGGGCCAAGATTAGCTGGAGATCTGTGGCAAGTGGTGTCCCCCCAGGGTCAGTACCGGGCCTAGTGCTGTTCAAGTGAGGGTGACAGAGCCCTGGCACAGGCTGCCCAGAGAGGTTGTGGAGTCTCCTTCTCTGGAGATCTTCCAAACCCGCCTGGATGCCACCCTGTGCCACGTGCTCTAGGTGACCCTGCTGGAGCAGGGAGGTTGGACTAGATGATCTCTAGAGGCCCCTTGCAAACTCAACCCTTCTGTGTGATTCTGTGGTTATACAGAAGAATAAAAGGAAGAGTATTTAACAGAGTTTGCAAGAGAATAGCAAGCCTAGATTGATAGGCAAAGCTTTAATAAAAGCTCTAGGGAAGAAGGATTTGTCAAATGAGCAGCAGACATACAAAAAGAAAATAAGCAAGTGTAGAAAAAAAAGAAAACCAAACATTTCTTCTTTAGAATTATTGACAGACCAAAGTGCAACGTCTTAATTGAAATGCGACTGATGGCTCAGCAGAGCAGGGCTTGTTTCTTACACAGAATTATAAAGTACAGCACAGTGGAGTTCTGCTCTGCGCACACCTTTGGGGCATAACATTAGTAAGAAGACCTACATCTTTTAAACGAATTGAAAAGGGTTTCTAAGTTTTGAGAACAGTTTGGTGATTACTGTTTCTGACAGTGGAGTGTCAGTCTCATCTTCTTGGTCCCCATAACCTGTGTCCCAGCAACTGGCAGGGTACAATAATGCACTTTGAATATGCGTGACTATAATTTGATCCCAATGATCTAAACAAATCTTTTTAATCTGAGAAGATCTTGACACCCTTGACTTACCTATAAAGACAGAGCTCCCAGGACTGACGGTCATTTTTGTTCCTGAAGGAGAAGTCAGGACTGAGGGGACAGTGGTCCCAGAGGTTGAGAGCACTGCTGTCAAGTCTTCCAGGTGAGGAACGGCTTGTGGAGGTTCTGGAAGTGGATTGAAAGATGAGCCACACTAAGATCTCAGGGATATAAGAAAACCTGCCACCAACACCTGATGCATTATTTGTCATACTGGGACATCACCATTTTGAAGATACTCTCTAAAGAACCTTGAGCAGTTGCTATTAGTAAGCTTTGCTTGATGTTTCAGCTAGGTTTAGCTGAGTATGACCAAATCAAGGAAATCTGTCTGAGGGCCACCATGGAATTCTTATTTTGCCCTCTTTGTGCATTATTAGGCTGAGTGGTATCAGGAGGTACAGCAGCCTGGAACAGATGGCACATTTGCACTGCATAATAGCCTCATCAAATGTCTGTGGAAATCAGTGGAAAACCTTTTAATCTCTGCTAGAAATTGATAAGGCCCTGATTAAATACAGTTATAGGACTGCCAAATCCTATAGTATATTTAGGCAGAGTTCCAAGTGACTAAGAGTTCAAAGCCCTCAAGAGGATCAGTCTGTGCTAAGCTTAGCACGGGGATTTAGTCCTTTGCTAACTATAACGCTATCCTTAAAATTGTTCTCAATTTTGTTTGTCAAAAAATGACAGGATATTTGATTTAGGGAAATGATGGCATCATCTCCCTCAGTTAAGTCAAGATACACACAAAGTAGATTTTCTTTTGCTGAGCACACTCAGTGACAGCAGTGCGAGTCATGGAAGCTTGGGCTACTTCTTCCCAACTAGAAACTAAGAAAAGTGATTTGCCTGCAAACATAACCAGTTTGCATAACTTTCAGTACCTTTGCATTTTAAAAACTACACCACTTATCAAGATCAGCAAAAGATCTAAAAGTCATGAGAATGTTCAGATTTACAGTCTGAAACCTGTCTGATTTTTTTTTTGCAGATTTTTTTAGATCAAGTTTCTAGGGCCAGTCTGGAGTCACCTGGGATCCCTGCAAACCTGTCACTTTAAAACAGCTTCATCTATGGGCCCTGTGCTTACCATGGTCATGAAAGCTGAGACCTGTAATGGACTCTTTAACGGCATGATGCCAGTAACGGGGACAAGATTACAAAACCTGAGCACTTTGTTGTCAAAGGTACAGAAATATCCACACAACCTGCACGGATCTATCGTCTCCAACCGTTGAAAGTGCTGGAGATCAGTTAGTAGGAAGGAAAGACCTTTCCTATAGGCCCAATTAATTACAACAGTGCCTAGTAATACTTTCATGCATGCTTCACAGGTGACACTGTCTTTTCATATGACCCAGCTAATCTTTCTGTCTGCTACCAAGAAACCCAAGACAAAGTAAACTTCACTCTTCACTGACCTCACTTAGAGCTTTCTAAAAGTGCCCTGGGTTCATGCACCTGTTAGCGAGGTGTGAAATTGGTCATATCCACATGTACCGGAAAGGGTGCTGATCAGAGCACTTCATAGGGAAAAAGTGTAATTGAGCTCATTTCAGGAAAGTCACCATTTAAGAAAAGGCTAATAAATGAACTTAGTGCTTTTCTTAGCTAGTTAGTCTGAATATCTGAAAATCTCAGGATAGGGCAAGATCTCTGTGCTTCACCGTTTTCTCCTTATCCACCAAGCTTCCTTTTTCACCACCTTGCTAGCAATGGTGTCCAGAGAACTATCAGGAACAAGTTTATTTTCTCACTGGTGAACAGGGCTGCATTCACTCTTCCTACATCCTCTGATTAGTTAGCAAATGGTTGCATGGGCTGTGTTACCAACTGCTGCATGTGTAAAATGTGCTGCACTTACCAAGAACCAGCAGCTCAGTGCTTTCAGTTACCTCCCCACGAGGATTGGCTGCCTTGCAGGAGTATAGCCCCTGGTCTGACAGCGACACATTTGCAATCAGCAGTGATCCATCATGCAAGTGGTGAGCAGAGAATAGCTTCACTTTGTTCTTAAACCAGGTAACTTCTGCTTCAGGAACACCTGCAAAACATCATTAGAACAAAACACAAGCAATATTAGCACAGGCTGAGTGGTGAGTTATGACCACTACAGACAAAAAGGTTAGAATAGAACAATTAAAACACCTTTTCGGTACCTCGTTCAAGTGATTTTTTTTTCAACTCAGAAGTGCTTAGTCAGCACTTCCACAGCATCCGCCTTTATATTTCTTAGGTCTCCCTGAGACAGGGCAGAAGAGTGGAAGAACTGAAAACCACTATTGGAATCTTTCTGATTGTCTCCCAGAACTGTACAAGTGAACTCTGAATATATCACTCTAAAGCAAGCCTGTAGTGGGTCCAGTTCATCTAGCCTAGTATCCTGTCTCTGACAGCAACCATAAGCAGCTGCCTAGGGAAAAGTCAGAACAGGAGAAGCATACACAACACTTTCTGCTAACAGCCTCCCAACCTCCCACTACTTTCAGCTTAGGAACTTCCTGAAGCAGAAGTCTTTTTTGTTTGTTTAGTAACCCCCAAAGAGTCTTTCTTCAGTGAATTTGTCCAACCTCTCTTTGAACATATACAAAAAGTTAGGATTTTACATCTTTAGAAAAGTAGTTTCACTGGTCTAAACAGAAGTCTTCAGGCAACAGTTTGTCATAGATATGTCACCCACAGCATGAAGAATTTCTTCCTTTTGCGTCTTTTGAGCAAAGGTCCAACCAGCTCTGCTTGGTGTCCCACCGCAGTGATAGGCACTGATCTGCACTTAGCAGGGCTGCTCTCTCAGGACATGGTTTTTCTGAGGCATAGTGCTCTGTTTCAACTTAAATGCCCAGCAGTTCAATGATGCTGCCTGGCTCCTGAACAGTTATTTTATTGGAAATGGCATGTGGAAGTCTGAATAACCATGATGGACCTGTGTAGTTGTGGCTTTAAGGAAGCAGTTACTGTGAGGACTCACAGCCATGAGCATCAATATGTTGCTCACCCCAGTAAATGCTAGAGTATCATCCTAGGGCCGCCTGCAGCACTCTCTGCAAGGGACACCCATAACTTCACATGGCTGTGCAGCTTCCTTGTGTTTACTGTTAGGTGAGAACATGCTCAGAGACAGTTACTTCACAACAACATATCCCTCTGTCCATCACTGGCACCTTTCTGATTTTATATTAATATTGCAAAACAGAAATCACACTTTTTGACAGTTCTGTGGCCATGGCAGTGGAAACACCTCAGACTGCATTCACAAAGGATGACCACCCAATTTTCTGCATTCGTTTGCAAGTGTGTCACTAAGAAAGAGCAATTGTAAGTGGAAAAAAAAAAGTTTTGCCTTTCTTTCCTATCAAAGCATTCTTGCTATTTTCCATCTATCATCTCAGAGCCATCTGGTGAAACTGGCAAGACACCTGGTAGGAGTACATCTAGTTTGGTGGCTATAAGAGCAGAATGTCTCATCTACATTCAGGCAGTAGCAGGAATAAGGCTACACAAAATACAAGTAGAGATTTTTCTCACTTTTGTCCAAGGGCAAACAGCATACACTAATCTGAACCTCTCAAGACATATGACATATGTCATGAAATATCTCACATCATCCACCATTTAAAAACTCACTATGATTCTTTCTGAAGTGTCAAGGCAGAGTCCTCAGGGAAGTTCAGACAACTGCTAGATATTGAACAAGCCTTGAGTTTATTCAAGGAGGTTGGAAAGGTCATTTCTGGAGGGAGAGAAAATTCAGACTCTTCCAATTCTGCAGTCCTTGAAATGGCAAAATACTGGCATCTCAGCACTTCCTTCAATGCACCCCTGTGCCCGGATGGTCCGTTCCCTCTTCTGCCATAAGCTTCTTACAGTGACAAGATTTTCATCTTATGCATATTGACAAACTTACATACAGAAGCACCAGCAGTTAGATTTCATAAAGAAACAATCACAAGTTTATAAAATTATAAAACTGAGCTTTCTCCCTCACCAACTGGGGCTCCTCTTTATTTTCTTTGAGCTTTAAGCCTGAACTAGGTTACTTTCTAGCTTTTCTTGAAAATAATGGAGACAGCATGACTAATAGGAGAGGAGAGTGCTGAGAAGGACAAAGAAGGATGGAAAGATACAGGAAAGCTGAAGATTTCATATGACCATAGCCTTGAAGACCTGGCATGTGAAGTAAATAAACACACACAGGCAGATAGAACTAGTGACTAGTGACAGAACTAGAGAACTAGTAATAGTTGGCAATACTATGTTCCACTAATCTGCTTCTTGCAGACTCAGAAGGGAAAGAACCAGCAAGGAGTTCAGGGTAATATCCACTGTTTTTCAGCTTAGGGAAGAAGCATGAAAACTGCAAGAGGTCCAGCAGCTTTGCAAAGACCCTTTGCAGTATTCAGTGTTTACTCTTCTTTTGTCTTTAGTTCAAAGTTTCTGCACCAAATGCAAATGATTCGCAACCAAGTGTAAGTGTTCCTACAGTTTGGTTTGACGAAGGCAAGCAGCGTCGTGACAACTTCCTTTTCCTGTGTGCTTCCACCTTTAGTGACAGGTGTAGTCCCCAGGGATTTCAAAACAGGAATAGGATATAGCCTGTTCAGACGTGAGCAAAGCTACTATTGCACAGCATTGCCACGAGAGGTAGCAAGAGCATTTCAGTCAGTTTTGGGGGGCAATGGTGAATGACAGAGGACAGAGTCCTCCAGGCTGAGTTATTTGCTTTGCAGAAACCATCACGGAGAATGAATGTCTGAGAGGTGTGCGCTGGAGACAAACCTCACTTTGCTGGCTAGGCAAGACTTTCATTGGCAAATAGTTATCCAAGTCTGTTTTTCATCTTTCCCTTCCTCATGTATCTATCACCACAAAGGGTGTCTGGAATATGTAGCAAGTAGAACTCCACATTCTGATCAAGGAGCATTTGGGAATGGAAAAATAGCAAT
>NW_010589470.1:68948-119346 GCF_000705375.1 Tinamus guttatus
TAACTTGCGTGTCATAATCTGGCACAGATGATGAACAAATATTTGTCAAAAAACAAATGAAAAAGACCTCCAGCATATAAATGGGACTCAGAAGAAAGGAAAGAGTTGCAAAAGTGTGAAAACATAGTGAAAAATCAGACAGAATGCTATATAAGGAAAGACCACTGTGATATATTTTAGTCACTATTTCAAATAAACTTTGAATCAATAGTGATTCTGGTACGCTGGTAGTGTTTTCAAGCATCTCTCTTTGAGAGTCTCTCTTAGAAGTCCTATGGCTTGAAAGATGCCAGGTAGGGGGTTCCCTGGGGACCAGGTTTTTAAAAACAGTTCTCCCTTTCACATCCAACTTTGTTTTCAATAATAACTTGCTTCAGGTTGAGCAAAGCTTCTGACACCCAGCACATTTCTCTGTGTGGAACTACTCTGTGCCAAAGAAACATACTTCATGGGCTGAATCCAATGGACTGGTGTGATACAAATTGCTCCCTATTGGGAACTGAAGCTAGTGGCAAAAATCCTATCAATCGCCTGTCCTAGAAAGGCTTTTCGCTTTCATCAGATTGTAGAAAATCCTCCAACTAGAAGACCCTGGCACCTGCAAAGCTACGGAGTGACTTGGGGTGTGAGTTATTTTGTTTAGCCTCAGCACTGGAGAACTCTGGGGTAGTGCATACTCACATAACCATGTTTTCAAAACATGCTTTGGTCCCACAAACAAAGGGGCAAAGTCCTATCAATTACATGAAATTACTTATTTTTCCAGGTTGAACGAACCCATAGCACAGTTTCATGGTATTACCAGGAAATCAGTGGAGAGTTTTATGCTGAGGTAATTCCTATCGGGCACCAATTAAACTGTAAGATACACAGTGCTTTCTCTCATGTTCTTACTAACATCTTTAGATTTCAGTTCACAGCACATATGATGATAGTGCTTATGCCTTTGTGAAAAGCTAAAGAGCTATAGAAAATGAGTCCCAAGGCTCTATTAATGTTATCTCTTATTTTTAAGAACCCTCATCTAGACCTATCAGAACTTGTCAGCAGTAAGTACATATTCATTCTTGTGACAGTAGGAGTAACTTTAGATAATGTCACAAATAACCCTTACACTTATGAATTATTCCTCTTATAAAAATTCACTCTGCTGCCCTACTGATTGTGAAAAAAAAGCTCATCTTTAATGAGTCAGAATGCAGTTCATGCATAAAACTACCACACAGACTATACAGCATAGTGATAGATACGCAGTTTTGAATGATAAGATGAAGGAAAGAAAGAAAGAAAAAAATCTGATCTGAAACAGATCTCATTGCAGTACTTGTTCTGAGGCATCCTGAAATAAAAACACTGGTAGAAGAAAAAAGAATATGGCTTTACAAAGCTGTGTGAAGAGATTTTTCTCATCTGGATGACCTTGCACCTGATTTTTGGATATGTGTTATGATTATTTTCATGCCATTCTTGTCTTCTATTTTTTTCTTTTAATCAGATATTACTGCATTAACGATTGTACCAGAATTTACTATGCCTTATTAGCCATCTTGCTGCTAATGCCTCTCAGGAACTCTGGCAAATTATACAGTCCTCAAGTTCATCTGTACTGGTGAAACTATTTAGAAATTTATTGACAGGATACTTGCTGAACCACACTGCATGTTACTCTTCTCCCTAAAAATGCATCATATTGAGGAGAATGATCAGAAATATTAAAAGGATTGATAAACATAATCCTGATGTGGATGATCAAAACCAAAAAAAAAAAAAAGTGCTTATATGACAAGGAAGCTATGTTTAGTATCAGGTTCCTTAACAGTTTTTTAACAGCATCTATTCCAGGCATACGTAAGGCAGCTCATAGAATCACTCTAAGCCTGCATTTTCTCCCATATGTCACATCCGTTATAATTCCTATTGATGTTGAATTAGGAAAAAAATGATACTGTAATTTTCTTTCATTTATCCCACTGAATATAATTAGTTTGTTGGGATTCTAGCCTAACACTGAGTTACACATCATGTGGGTTGTCTTTATCCCTAATGACATGTATCCTGCATGCCTCACTAAATAAGAGATGACCAAACACGGTGAACTTGAGCCCAAAGAGCATTGGAAGAAGGAGCCCTCACAACCACTAGCTATTTAATAGGAGTAGGAAACAGCACAAAAAGAAGGACATTGTTTGCAATATGGGTTACTATCTGCAACCACATGAATTATCTGTTTGAAATAAAGAGTTAATCTGAGAAGACAAACTCTATATCAGTCTCCCCAAAGATATTCATGAACATCTGTATGTCTCTCTTCGGGTTTTCTAAACTGCTCCCTTCCTCTACCCCTCATACTCTACATGAAAGTATAAAGAATTTAAGTTTTAGTCCTGAGTCTTTAGAGATTTCCCATTTCATCCTCTTCTCCTTCCCATCGCTCCTTACCCCCATCTCCTCTTACCTACCATTTCCTTTTCTATCCAGCCTTAGGACTACTACATACAGAGAAGGTTAACCTTATCTGATGCTATTGAGAATCGGCAAACTACTGTTGTTAGAGCAAAGGACAGTAAGTCTCTGGTTGAAAAACAGTGTCAGGGAAATCCCACTTGCAGTGGAATTTCTCTGAAGCTTTGCATCTCAAAAGAAAAAGAAAAAGGAAAGAAAAGACAAAGGCAAAAAGAAAAGAGAAGAAAGAAAGGAAGGACAGGAAAAAAAGGAAGAGAAAAGGAAAAAAAAAAGGGGGAAGAAAGAAAAGGAAAAAACAAAGAAAATCCTAACATGGCTTTCATTTTGAAAACGAAGAATTAATGGGACGTACTTTCTGAGTCCTATCATTGAGGAAATGAGTGAGTGCATGCTTATATCTTAGCAAATATCCAGAACAGGGAGGAAAGACAATGCTTTTGTTGTGTCCACACTGTAATGTGTTTCTACAACAAACATGACTGTCCTGCAGTCCGGGACCAATTTTCTTTAAACTTCCATGCTTTCCTTCTTAGTGCTGATGAAATCAGGACAATTTTTCCACTAAGAATTAATAGCGGGAAAGAAGTTTGGCTGAATCACAGAAAACCAAGACCACAGTGTTTCATCCAGCTGCATGCAGAGACACCAATACAGCAAAGAACCAACAGAGAGCCACAGCTGTAGGTGCCCGCAAGACAGGTCAAGTCATTTCTCACCTGCAACCTGGCAGCTAATGGTAACGTTTGCTCTCTTGATGGTTTTCACTGTGCTTCCAATATCAACGGTGACAGCAGGCAATTCAGTGTTGATCACAGTAGCTCTTGACGCCTTTATCAGTGGCTTTCCTATGGAAGAGAAACACCACATTTTCCCAAACCCAGCACACCAGGCACCCATCTAGTCCACAGCAGGTGCTGCAGAAGCATGACAGTGATAGCTATGTAGCTGCATATGGGGGCAGTGCTGGGGTATGAGGTGACCAGCTCCTTATGATATTAGAGCATTTCTGAATTCCAAGGGGAAGATACCTTGAGGAGAAAAGGAAAGGATACAGCAGAGGCAGAACAGCATTAAAGTCATAAGTGCTCTCATGAGAACCAGCTGAATCAATACAGCACAGCACCAATGGACTGCAGTAAGATCCATGCCTGATACTGGAGGCCAAATACCATCATTTTCCAAAGGCCAAACATAGGAAAAAGAAGCCTGAGTGATGACTACAGGCACATGAATTATGTAGGAGCTGTAGAGCATGTGCAAGCTGTTTCTACACATCTGTCATGTTTTCCTTAGCCCAAAGTGGAACCATTAGGATTATTAAAGGGAAGATTGACCATTCCTGGAAAGTCCTCTCCTAATGACTAATGTAAGATGAGGAACATAATACATGCTCCTCTCTGTAATATGATCACTTCTACTTTAACTACACCCTATAGTGACAGTGTTATGCATTAACATGGTGGACTGCCTGTCAAAGATGCATGCTTTACAGTAACAAATGCTTCATATTGCTTCTACTAGTCTTCCAACATTGGCATTACAGCAAGCAAGTGGGCATTGCTCAAGATACTGCCCTACTGTTGTGCCAGTGTGTGTAAAATTAGCTATGGAGTTACTCACCATCAGGGACACTAGGTATGCCCACACAAAACTGCACAACTCGGAGATGATGGGGCTGAGCTCTAAGGGAATGAAGCATCAGGGGTGCTGTTACACTAAGGCGGCCCATGGCCTAAGCCAAGGTGCTCTGCAGGCAGGATGCTGGCAGAAGGAGCAAAACATGAGTGAGTCCCGCATGACTGTATTGCTTCTAATGCTACTTGGGTGTTATTCTCTTGGTGATATAAATTCTGAGAAAAAAACAGATCCAAAAATCTAAGAGCAACATTTTTTTTCCTCCTTTAAATAAATGGGCAATGACAAAACAGGTTCAAATATCATCATTTGCGGCGAGAAACTTGAGTTTTAAGCTAATGTGGACCACTGGTTTCATTTGTCTGTCAATCTGGAAATGGCCTAGGATGAATAGATGCAGGTGTCAAAAGGATATGGTTACAATGAACTCATGGGGACTTAAAATCTCATTATACGCTATGTACAATATGTATTTATATATGTATATATACACACACTCATACACATACTATAAAACTATTAATTGTTACATACAGCTATATTTCCAAGGCTTTTAAAAGATGTTTTTTTACCTGGAATCTCTACTAGATTAATATATTTTTCTTCTTTTTCTGCTTCTAATGCATCAGAATACTAAAGTATTGCACATTACTGCAGAAATATTTCCACAAGTTTTGATGTTTTGTGGTAATGACTAAATGATAAAGAAAGAAAAATACTTAAACTATCAACCAGTCTTTTATTTTCCTACTATCTCATTATAAGATTGAAGTTTTGTGAGCCGTTCAGCCAATTAAAGGGTAGCAAACTATTCAGAAAAAATGGAAGCATATTCCACTGTCCTTCTTCTAGGCATATGCTAAACTAATCAAAAAAATCTTCAATGAAATAAATTCTCGGCCACATTCCCAATCCATTAAAGATGGTCTCAGCTTTCAGGCTTTTGGAGAAAGTATTTCCATTATGCCAAAACATTTGTTGCTTTGTTCCAAAAACTGCTCAGCATCTTATTTTGATATTTATGGCCTAATTTTATAAGATATTCAGATTGTATAAGAGATGCTAATGTACACCAACTCCTAAGCAGGTTTTAGCTTGAGTCTGAAAGTAAATTCATCTAAAAATAATTAACTATAACCCTCTCAGTTAGCTATGTTGAAAGAGCTATTGGTCTGCCTATCCCACATGAACTGGAGCTTTGCTGCTGGCCTCTGCCACATATTAGGTTTCCTTTTGCTCCTCTATTTGGAAATTATCTGTAGACTCAGGCTTATTAATATCTATTTCTCCCTTTAGTCATACACGTGTGCATCAGTAGCTGGCAGTCACAGTCTGCACACTGGAGCTGTCCTAGTGACTCCACATTTTGGAGACGGCACAGTGAACTGTCAGACACAAAACTACAAATCAACTTTCTAGTATTCCTAAAGAGTTTCCTTTCATCTTTCCGGTAAATAGGATTTCCCTAGATCTCTCCACCGTGCAGGCTTCTATTTCGATTTATTTATTTTTTACATGGCTGGGTTTTCTACGGAATTAAAATCTAATTCATAGGCTCTTTCTGGCTGGAATCACATGAGTGACAAGGACCATCCTACAACTACAGACAGCAAACTATTACCTGCTAGAGTCACTGCAATGGAGACAGAGTCGGATCCCAGGGCATTGGATGCATTGCAAGCATAGAAACCCACATCAGCTTCCACAGGTGCTAAAATCTGCAAGGAGTCATCTGGCTGGAGTAGCAACCTGGAGTAGCAGGGAAAGAAAGTCATAAAAGTCTCTTAGCTCATGTGAAAATGGATATACATAACAGGATCTAACCATATTTAGGGATTTTTTTTTTTCCGCTAGGCCTGTGGGTTGTATTTAAAAGCCTACTAAGAAATTCAAACCCTTACATTACCACTGCAGGCTTAAACTTACTTAAAGTACATTTAACTTCATTACTAGTTCTGCTTCTATTGCTACATGTATTAGAGAAAGTATGTAGGATATTATTCTACAGCTTGTGAAACATTTTCATTTTGTATGTGATACTGAGCAAGTCATCTAGCCTCTCTGTATTCCAGTTCCTCAGCTCTAAAGTAGGCATACTAATAGAAAAGAAAAATAAAAATTATTGCAAGGGGAAATTATAAGACTTGGCAAAGTTGGGCAGAAAGAAGTGAAGTGAACAACAGAGTCAGAGCCTGAAATAGGCTAAAGTTCCTTAATTGCTAGAGACATCCTAAATAATCAGTAAAGGCAAAGAGGAATCTTCAGCTCCCCATTGGGCTGAATCAGCTATTTCTTCACCCTTCCAGCCAAAGGAGTCTACGGTGATCTCAGTGTACTGTCTATAGGCAAATGGGACGAATATGATCTCAGAGTTCTTATAAACAGCTTTATGTTCGCACACACTCTGGTTTTACAGTGGTATAACCCCATAACTCCTGTTTTATACCTACAAAAGCGAGAATTGGGCTCTTATCAGCATTTGTATACCCTCATTTTCTGTACCACATTTTTCCTGATTATTTTCATGTCTCTCTTAAATTCTAGTTGAATCCACTGGCAATATCTAATGTTAAATTGCTTTTCTCATCAGAAACTTTCAGCAGCTGTTCTACATAAATTTCTTAGTTGAGGCTGTGATTGACAGTGACAAGGGTGAAAGTAGGGGAGGGGAAAGCTCATCAAAGACATGTAATAAATGTCCACTCACAAATCCTGAAACTGATGAGTTACTTTTTTTTTGTCTTTGAAAGAAAACTGCTGTCTCATGGGCCAAAAAGCTGAAGATACTTGATCTTGCTCAACACTGTGGGTGGTAGCTGTCTAAAACAAACCAGATTATGGCCACCATCAAAATCTATTATAGAAGAAAAATTGGAGGTAGATTTATTTTTTGACCTTTTTAAAAAGTAATAATGATTAACAATAAGAGGAACGAGCTGTATTGTGTCAACTTGGTCTTGCAAGTGTCTAGCAAAATACATATTTTCAAAACAAATGCGAATCATTTTTAAACTACAGATCTACTTGCACAGCAAAAGAAAACAGTGGTTAAAATCCCTTTCCCATATCTTTTATTAAAGGCTGTTGTCCCTCTTAAAGCTTAGATTAAAAAAGGAGCGGATTTCTAGTTAGTCACTGCTAACAGTGCCAGCAACTAGCAAATTTCTTTGCTTACACAACTTGTGTTAGCAAACATCAATATTTCACAAATGCAATTGTTAGTTTAACACTGATTGGTTTCATCTCTACATGGAATTCATTAGAGCTTCAGATTTTGTTCCAAATTATATTGGCGTGTTACAGCTAAAATTGTGTATGTATTGCTCGCATGTGTGCAAACATAGTATATAGAACGATCTGTCAGTTTTATATCAAACACACACTCTTCCTCCCACCTTTTTTTTTTAAAGAAAGAGGCTTTTAGAAATGTTTCTGTCACCTTCACATTCAGAATACTTCTTTAACTTAACATAGCTTATTGTTATCATTATTTAGGAAAATATTTGCTTAATACTAGGTGCACGAATGATCATAATTTGTGGTTAATCAATGTTGTTGATGGAGGTCTCTCTTCATTAATTTGATACACCTCCAGATGCATCAGAAATATACCTTACTGCTCCAAACAAACCCCATGGCCACAGTGCTTGAAAGTGAGTGCCTTTATCTCTCTCTAAGTTATCAACTCTGCACTTGCTTACACACAGTATAGATAAGCATCATCCAATCTAAAAACAGTAGTCTACAATATAGCATCACAAAACAAAACACAAGTAACCCAAATCTCAGCCTACTGAGGGCGCAAGTTGGACTTCAGTACAACTCTCTGACGTCCCTCACCTCCTTGTCTCTTTTCAATGCTGGTATAGGAGGTAATGCTTCTATTAATTTTCTTGTTCTCAGTAAGACAGAGGTGGGTTGGAAAACCGTGTCCTTTTCTCCACTCAATAGTTGGCAGAGTATGAAGATGACAGACTGCAGAGCTCAAAGACAGCTCAAGCATACTATGCTCCACTATGTGCAGATGGCCTTGCAGTTTACAGCTGTGCATGGGAAGATGGTGGCTTTCATTTACAAACTTGATTGTCAGAGAGCAAGAAAGTTTTGAGCCAAAATGAGTATTGCTGTTGTCAAAAGCCCAGCAAAACACCATGGCCCACTTTTGAGATGCACCATGATCACTAAACTGCCACTAACTCCCAGGTTACATTTGCTGGGTATTTATGAAACTCAAAGGACTGCTCACTTCTTTCCTTACTTGCCAATCTGGAGAAAGCATCAACAATTGAATACAGAAAAGAGATACTGGAAGAAGCTTTAGCCTTTGAAATGAAAGGTAAGTGAACAATGCTACTAATCAGCAAATAAATTATACTTCCATGGGTCACTTGAATAGAAATTTTGAGCAAATATAGTTTACTGGTAGTTCAGAAATATGTTATTTAATGTTACTTCAGCCAAACTGAATGGAAAAAAAGAGATTTATAAGCATTGTTAAAAAAAATCCCAACTAAAGTTCCAGAAATCATAAGACTGTATTATTACTAACAAACCAGGAAGCTTTCTATTGCTACACTACGGCTGCTTACATAGCATAGGATAAGCCTGCAATTTTCTCATGAGTTTACACTCATGAGGTTACATGTCCTTTATGTAACCTCCATTTCCTTTTGCAGAATCACAGTCATTTCAAATGGACAGAAAAAAAAAATCACCTAATGGAACAATTCCAACAGGATGTAACTAACGTCAATGAAAATATGCACATGCTACTTTTGGGGGGACAAAAGGCCAAGACGATATTTTCACAGGACTATGGCCAAAAACAGATACTCTGGGCCCAAGCCTTGATTAAGACTGCATGTGATTTCCACAAGAGACACACTCTTGCTCATAGTGGCTCTCCCAACCCTCATAAAAGTTCCCTTGTCTTATGAAACCTAACATGCTTGCTAGCTGTCAGGCACAGAAATGAGAAAGAGAATCAGGAAATTCAGTACATTGAAGAAAATAGCGGTTCTGGAGTGATTCAGCTGTGGAAATGAAAAAAGGAGCTAACACATTAAGTGTATAATTACACGGGAGCATCATTTGTGTCTTAAGCTAAATTAAGACTTGACTGGATGATCTACAGGCACTACAGTATAAGTTGACTTAACTTGCTGCCTTCTTATTTCCCAAGCTGACCTGATGACTAAACTCAGGTCAATACCTTGAGCAGAATGAGCTGGCAGCAGATCCTTGGACTTCTGTCTTGTACTGTGTCAATTACTGTAACTGCGTCCATGTGCATTACTGCTAACCCTTACACCCTTACCACTTTCTCACAAAACATGACCAAGGCATTTCAATCAAACATAAGAAAAGCATGTGTTATCCACATGATTAAGGCATCTAAGTAGTACTTAGAACAGTCTATTTTTGTCTGCTCTTGCATTGAAGTGTGTATGCAAATAACAGCCATTATGTATGTCGTTTTCATTAGACTTGGGAATTTTCTGCTAATGGATGATTGAGAGGGCCAGACCAAAAGCTTATAGATGCATGTATATTTCTTCTGATTTTGGGAATCCATCTCACAACAGAAAACTAATGCTTTGAGGTCAGCATGCAGATATCCTTGAAATAGGAGTCTACATTTTTCATTTTCACCATTAACGTGACCAGCATTTATTTTGAAGCAACACTAGTCAGCACAGATTATGTTCTTCCGTACAGATTCAGGTTTGCTGAAATCATGCACAAACACAGAAAAGTAGCTTGTGTTTCCAGCTGCTGTCAGAACATACACAGGGACTGGGGACAGTAATGCAAGCTGAGTTTTATCCCAGGGCACTTTTTTACATGTGGAGACAGGCGATGAAGGCATGACTCAGTTTCTTCATGTTCTACACCCTAATTATGTTGGAGAAGACTGACTGGGGCACAGTTGGAAACACAACTCAAATCTCCAATGCAGAATGAACCCTTCCCCGGGGAACTATACTGCACTCTCCTTGACAGAAAACTAAATACCAGATCTGTTTTTGGGTATCTTTAACTACTGCGATCAATCATGAATGAAAAGGTCTGAGTGTAATTCCTTTCATGAACATCCTCCTGACCCTGGAACAAATCCAAAGTAATACCTGAGAGAGTCACAAAACAGCCCTACTCATTTAATGGATTAACTCTGAAATTTGAAAATAATGATCTAGATATAATAAATCTAAGTATTTCAAAATCTGTCTTCGTAGCAGAAGCCTCCATCCTCACACCAGAAAATACAGTAAAACTCTGAAGCTCCCAAGCATGGAGTACTCTATTAGCTAAATTAAAGACTTATCTAGTTCAGCTCTTTAAATCTCTTATTTTTATTTATTGAAATAAGGGTAGAGCACCTATTTCTCTTTTTCATACACCAGACTGGCCCACCATCCATATTTTGCAGAGTGTGCTGTTTGCCACGTCACACCTGTTTGCCCTCCTTTCTGCTATGAAACTGCACTACAGCAAATCAGAAAACTACAGCAGTGATTTTGCTTGCAGCACTGACAGGCTTTTAAAAAATGGCAGCTGAAGAACCACAGTTTTAAATATTTTCTTTTAAGTTAAATAATTTCTTTTACCTATCATTGTATTTCACCTCCTCTCCATTCTTTGCCCAGCTGATGGTGGGCTTAGGGTTCCCCACTGCTTCGCAGTGAAGCAGCACACTCAGTGTTCCACTGGCTAGGACCACCGTTTGTCCCAGGTGGGTGACAACCTCTGAAGCAGAGAGCTGTTGTGCTGCTGAAATTTTTCGGAGGATAGCAGGCTTTCGAGCAGGTCTGCGTGAGCCATTTGCTAGGTCCACAGAGGTGGGAAGAAGTGCTTCTGCAGACGAAGTCCTCAGGGAGCTGGCAAAACCGGAAACGTGTTTGTGGAAAGGATACTCTACAGAGGTCAAATCAACTCTTCGCCTTGGTGCTTTAAGGACAGATTCCTGATGCTCCAAGTGGCTCTTGAAAATGTCATGAGCCAGCTGTAGAACAAGCTGCTCGGTGTAGACATCTTTAAGCTCCTCGGGCTGCTGAGACAAATTCCTTATGATATCATCCAACCGTTTCTGCTCAGTGACCATAGTGAATGGGAGGCTGTACTCCTGGCTCCGGTCCTCTTCTGAGGATGCATTTCTCTCTGTAGACTCCTGGGCTTCCCAGGACTCCAGATTTTCCCCTGGCCAGCCCCTGTGCTGTAGCAGCCTTGAGACAATATCATCATACCAGCTGCTGGGGTCAGCAAGATGTCCTCGCTTTTCAGCCTTGCTCCCGTTGAAGAGAATCCCATTGAGATGTTTCTCCTGTGTTCGCAAGGCTTCATTTACACTGAACTTTCTCATAGCCTCTTCCTCCTTAATGCCAGTGGGTTGCCCAGCAATGAGCTTCTTGTTGCTTCCAATGAGTTTAATTGTAAAATACTCTCGGGCTGGCCCTGCTGTACAGGTGTATGTCCCAGTGTCTGAAGGCTTCAGACGATGAATTTTCATATAACCATAGGGTGCAATGGTGATGTGAGCTGAGCTGAGGAGTCTTCTGTCATCCTTCTCCCAAGTGATCATTGATTTCCGGAACCTCCTTGTTGGGCATCGGAGAACAACAGAGGTCTTGGGCAGTAGGTAAGCATACCCACCCACAACAAAGTGTAGCTTCTTCTGCTTCCTTGTCTGGATGTAAATTTTCTTTACAGCCATAATATGGGGGCCTTGCTTATGAGCTGGTCTGTTGTGCCCTGAAATATCATTAATATTATTAACATGTGATACTATTAAACAAAACAAACAATTTGGCAGCATTTGACCCATTAATGGGAAATGGGAGAAACTGGTGACCAGCTGCTGAACATTAACTTGCAGCAATCAGGATAAGAGGAATAACAGGGCACTTTTTAGGAATGTGAATGTCTTGCTCAAAGTACATGCAGAAATGGAAGTATCAGGGACAGAACTTCATGGGAAGAAAAAAACTCCAGTGCAAATGCAGTTTTTGTTGTTAAAGTATTTGACTAAAGACTGTTGCTTTATAGATATGACAAAGAAAAGGAGCCTAGCACTTTTACATGTTCATCATTCAAAGCCTGAAAGGCAACACAATCTTGCCTTGTCCTTATGGCACACAGCAATAAGGAGAAGAGAAAATGTTACTACCTAAGGGAGTAACACCGCATTGAATAAAACTGTCTGAAACAAGATTAAAAAAAAAGGATAGATAGCCCTAAGCTACCTTAGTTCAGTGTGTCCTACCACTTTCCAGACCTCTATCACACAGAGCTTCCGTATGAAGCCCTGAACAAAACAGCACAAGTGCATTACTAGTATACACTATGGACATTTGATTCCAGTTTTGGCTCTGTCAGATCTTCTGTCCTCCCAACATTTGGCAGGTTTTAGAGCTCATATTCTGCTTTAAGTTGATGTCAAGTTCACTTTCAAATTTTCATATGCCCACCTGGATTACTGCAAGCCAGGGATGGGCATACAGGGAGATTACCGCTCTTGCAAAAGACAATATAAAATACATAAAGCACCATATAAAATATGTCTAATGTATGTTGCATGGTTCCTTGGCAATCTTAAGTCATACATGGTTCTGTGTGATATAATGAATTAATAGTTTTTAAAACTGTATTGAAAAAAGTCTTTATCAACCATTTTTTTTGTGGCTGTTCTGGCAGAATGATAATTCATACCTGCATTAGGCTGCTAAACTACATCTCTGAGCCTCTATTTTCCAGCCATGAAATTTAGATGTTACATTTGGGTCAGAATTTTGAGCTACTTCCAGAAATGAGCAGCTCCCTCCCAGCATAGTGGCTCTGACCCATTTCCAACTGTAAAATTTATAGCTATGTCCACTTGTTGCCTTGTTGCTAAACAGAGCATATGTGTTCATAGATAGAAATTCTATCTCAGTAAAGGTGAATACTCTGCCATACCGAACATCACTAAGTGTTGGAGATGGCTGTGGAGCACATGATACATGAATTTCATGGTGATGGCAATTCAGCTCTTTACCCGAACACTCTCAAGCCTCTTGCCCACTTACTTGTGCAAGGAGCTGGGGTACAGGGCCTGATCAAGGATGAGAATGGCAAAGGTGGACACAGGGAGGAATTGATGATGATGGAACCACCAGTTTTCAGCATCTTTCTGCAGATGGCATTTCGAGTCTGGGTGCCCTCTCCACAGCTCACTGAACACTAGGGAGAGAATAAGAACCATTAGGAAGAAGATATATTAAAACAAAGGAGTGAGTCTGACCCTTCCCTCCTCACTCCATACCACTCATGCCACTCGCAACCCTTCAAAATCATTATGGGGAAGAAAGCAGAACAGTACCTGACTCTTCATTTACAGATAATCACAATGTGGGCACAACAGGGAGAGGAAATACAAAATATTTCTTCTGTCTTTTGAGGATGTGATTCTTTCTGCAGTCTCTTTCACAGTTTGTTCTCTAGGGTGGTGTCTCTTGTTTTAACAGTACTATGCTACAGTACAAAGCTTGTCTTTGCATGTCGCTTCTATGTGTCTGTAGTGAAAAATGGGTGGGTGGAAAAATTCCTCTTCACAGCCAAAAGCAGCACACGTTCACATCACAGACAAAATATTTTTATGCTAAAATCATTTAGATTGGGTCAAATTTAATCTTTGAGCTTTGATGAAGCTCTATTACAAATAATATTATGTGCAACAGACACCAAGGAGTTATCTCAGTTTGGTGAGTACCAGGCATGTTGTACACAAAAACAATATAGACCATCTAATCCTGAGGTTCTCAGTGCACCTCTACCTTGTTTAGGGGAATTTAACATGTCCAGTTTATTTTATATTTATGTATACAGCATCACAATAAGTGGCACTGGAAGCCAGACAGCAACCTAGGTGAAGGTGCTGGAAAGTGGCTTTAGCTCTGGAATGCTGGTGGTACAGAGCAACACATTCATTGCATATCCATATCGGCATGTGTGTTTGTGTTCCACACAGGTGCATGAATACAGGAACGGGAACAGGAGACGGAGTGAGCATGGGGATGAAACAGGGATAAGCAGGGCAAAAAAAGGACAGCCTTCAAATGAAATGGAGGGGAAGGACAGATAAAGTTACATTTGATTTTTTTAAAAAAGTCAGCATGTAAAAAAAGGGGATTTATGAATATTAACATAAACCACATAGTAAAGAGGTTAAACTCCACTTTTTGTGAAGGAGGACAGATTGGGAACAGAATTACATCTTCTCTGCCAGAATGGACACATCCTGGCAACAGACTTCACGAGAACATCTATATATTTGCCTAAAATTTTAAGATAGATCAGCACAGACAGACCGAGGTGAAACCTGAGGTGACCTGTGTTTCCTTCATGAGTAAGGTAGTAGTTACCTCCTCCCATGATAAAACAGGAGAACAGTGGCAGAGACAGAATTGTGGGGATAGGCTTTATGTTTACTTTACAGTTTTACGCTATAGTAAAAGTACATTTAAAATTTTAAAAATTTTAAAGAAACTATATTTACATGTATTAAAAGGTTACATTTTATTTTAAGTCCTGCTGCCAAAAATATAACAGACATTTTTCTCAAGCCACCCAGGATTGAAAGAAATGCCTGCAGAAGTGCAAATAAGCTCAGTAGAGTAAGTTTGTTTTGCCATCCCTAAACTGAAGGAAGCCAGGACAGAACCAAGGTGGTGACTAGACAAAGTAGCAAAAGTGGTGCCCAAGATTGAAAGAGTCTATGCTACCTTGGAGGCCTGGTGCTGCGTACCCATGGTGATATGCCTACGGCAGACTGGACTGATCCCTCCCTTCTCATCTCAGCATCATAGGAGAAGGCTGGAGAGGTCCCAGGAGGAAAAGACTATTGACATCAGAACTACATCCACAGTGCTAGGCTTTGGAAAGAAAAAGCATTTAGCCTGGGGAAGTAAATATTACTCTTTGTGGATGCCTTGGATGAACAGAAGCAAAGGCCATGCATGAACAGAGCCAAGGATGTATTGTTTTGATCATGGGTTCTGTTTAGCCTGGAAGGAAGGTCGTGATGGTTTGGCTGGATGGCTAAACCACATCTGTGGAGGCAATCTCCAGAGAGGGGACAATGAGCACATCCCCTACCAGGATGATAAGAACAGATTACAGGACAAAACTGGGCATCTGTGCAGTCTAAACATGTTTGGATCCTTTAACCCAAGTGACTAAGAATGTCACTTCCAAGAACAGCACAAAACAGCTCAGTTAGGCAAGGAGATAGACATGCAGCACTGGACACCTCATTCATACAAGGAACATACCTGTGTCCAGTCAGAGAGAAGCCACTCATTGGGACAATCCTCAGTTTTGCAGGCTTGTTGGGAAAGTGGCCTTGGAGCAGAGCAGAAGGTCTCTGGAAGCTCTAAAATGCTTCCATCTGCTAGATGCTGCTTGCAGTACGTATCGCGTTTCTGGACACCACCTCCACACGTCTGTGAACACTGCAGGAGATGGGGAATCAGCCACTCTACATTACCCATCCATCATGGAAACTTGGAAGAAATATTACTTATGATTTTGGACAGAAATTAACATGAAGTTTTATCCATATAGAAAATATAATCAAAATATTCAGACATGTCAAGGCAGAACTTCCTTTTAAAGTGTGAAAGTGTTCTGGAAAATGAAAAGAGCTAATTTGCTAATATTTAGAAAACTAATTCTGCATTTTTGAAACATTCTGTTTTCAGATATTTGTACAAAAGACAAAAAGATGGAAAAAAAATAGGCTGGAATTGCCAAATGGAGGCGGAAAAGCCCTTTCCCTTAAACAGCAGCTGGAAAAAGAGGGACTTATACATGACACGGAGGATCTCTGATGGTATGCTTTGGCATGAAGTTCTAACTGCACTGCTAGAAGTGTTGGAGAGGGCAGAACAGTCTTCTCCAACAGGAGATGATTTAAGGCCTTCACTTTCATGATTTTATTATATATATGATAAATTAAGTACCTATGAACCAAATATTGAGCTTTAACCAAAAATGAAAATGTTCAAATTTACACTGAAGGAGTTTGTTTTAGAAAAAAAAAGAAACTAAACCAAAACAAAAAACAGCAAAAAAAAAAATCGCAAAACATAAAACAAAAATAAGAGTATGTGTTAAATAAAAATTTCATGAGTTTATTGCTTTACCTTTTTCCCTTTGTAATATCCTGATTTCTAATTCCTGACCTGCAGATAGCCTATTGTTAGTGCAGCCCAAAGCTTAACTGTCCAGCCCAGCATTTCTAGGTGTGAAGACCTCTTGCATTATGATGCTTCTCTGATGTTGAACTCATGTGAAATCTGTATATCAGCTGTGATCTGCTGTTAGTCACAATAATAGGATCACTAGGTTAGTGTAATAAAGCATTAGGTAACCTCACAGCCCTTTTAGATTTATGGCTGTCATGATAGCAGCATGTGCTCTTTCCAAAAGGTAAGGAGGAACATTTATTTGAGTCAAATAAAATCTGGGTGATTAATTTCCAGAGAATCCTGCTCCCCTCTCTGTTTCATGTAAATAATCCTCTGTATCCATTTTCTACCTATGCAAGGCAGGAAATCTTGAACGAGCAGATTTAAGCACTTTCCCTGACTCATTTTTGTCAGCAAAGTGGCTCAGTCCTGTTTCCCGGGAGCTTTTTCTCGTGGCTGATAACAGGCTCCTGTTCTTCTGCTCAGGCCAGTCAGCTCAACACCATTTCTCCACATTTGGCAAAGGGGAAGGGGAGCTTGTGCTATACTGAAATTAACAGGAGTTGCTTATAGCTTGTAGCAGGGGAACTATGCCTATGAAGCAGAAAACCACATGAATAAATGTTAAAACTTATGTCTAAGCAGTTAAAAAAGGAATTATTCATAAAATCCTGATTACACGAAAGGGCCTTCTCTCTTAGAAAGAGCTGTATAAACTTTAATGCTAGTTTGATTTTTAGGATATATATTTTCCTTGAAAGACAGAACAGAAGGCACAAACTTGGATATTGCCAAGAAAGAATATTTATATTCAATTTGGTTTGCTCTCTAATGAGTCAAAATAGTTTTTGTCCCAGTTAGAACACTACAAAGCTGAAAAGATTTAAAAAAAAAATTGCAAGTAAAACAATGCTCGAGTTTTCGACAAAAGAAAACATTTATCATCCTTTCATTGAAGGACAATTCATTCCTGAGAAGAGAATAAGTCAAGGAAAACATGATTAAAAGTAATGTTTCAAGGTTGCTTAAGGGCTGAAGTTATACACCAGAGCCAGAACGGTTTAAGCTGTAGGCACACAACAAAAACACTCCCTGTAGCAATCAACCAAATCCCAGTAAGTCCCTCTGCCCCTCCATCATGACCAGATAAAAGAAAGAGGCAAAACAGTTTTTTTCTCTTGTCTCTTGCCCTTCAATCATGCACACAGCGTTTTTTTTTCCAGGAAGAATAATTAACTACTCAACACCAAACTCTATTGCCAAATGCCAGAGGGAGCCAAACACAGTAACAAGATTCCTCGTTGTCCACAGGAACTTTTCTAGGACAAAACTGTATTAGAGCATAAAAGCTACTGCTCTAATAGGTACCTATATTTTACTCATAGTGTCTTTATTATCCTGGAATCATCACTGATTTTTTTCTAGTGCAAGTTTCCAGCCCTCACGTCTGTACTTTTGTTTCCAAGAAAAGGAGTACCTAATGAAAGCAACGTCTGCCTGGATTTACAGATTCTGTGAAGCAGCATTTCTTAGAGGACCCTCTTTTGGCCACCTTCCATCCCAGTGACCTCTCCCTGCTGCTCAGGAAGATCACACAATGCCGTTCCAAGTGTTCTTGTATCTCAGGGAGGAGATAAGCAGTTTCATCCCACCGACCAAATCAGGTGAAGTGTATCCTGATACACTCCTACAGCTGAGCAGAGCCAGGTCCCCTTAGCGGTGATCTGAGACTCTGCCAGGTTAGAGATTTATAGGACAGCATCACTCCACATACTTATGCCCACTTTCATAACTAGGTTATGCAAATGTAAGCTAAGGCTAACACTCTCTATATCAGTTCTGCTGGGCACTCATTCCTGGTTTTGGGCTGCCCTTTTTCTCATGTGCTGACATAAGCACTTGTGCAGCTGTGCAATGAACTTGACTGAAAAGTTAATCTAGGTTAGAGCTAATTATACTTTTTGCAAGCTTTAACCAGGAACATGGTGTCACTGTGCAGCCTTTCTGGAGATGTAAGGCAGGGGTGCCTGTAAGGGCAAGAAAGAGCTGCCCACAGCACTTTATTGGCTTCCTTGGTAGAAGCACTAGCATATGTCATCTTAAACTTCTGGTGGAACTGTGGTCTTGGCTTCTCTCAGAGCAATCATTGCTTTAATTACTTTTTCTCTATGGAACTCTGCAAAAATATTTAATGCAAATAATTGATAGGCACTAGTGAAAGCAGAGAGGGGAAGGAGACCTTCTTTGTGACTCAGAGCAAGTCCAGACATCTTTGCAAATGTCTACACAGCACAGGATACATGCAGTGTGCCATTTCCATTATTTTGCCAGTAAGGAAGCTGGCTGCTTCTTAGAATTGTGGAAAATGACTAATGGAAAACAAAGGGCTAGGCATTTGTGGCTCTATAACTTTATGAGTACCGGCCCTTGGAGGTAGCTGAATGTTTCAAAAAATGTTGTTAGATCAGTCCACCTACCTTCAGAGGCAGTTGAGGAAAGGGTTTCCGCTGAACTAAGCTTGGCCAACTGTTATAATTTTGCACTACCCTCTCTTCAGCACAGTGGGATTGGCGCACCACGAGTTTTGATTTTACTCTCAAAAACAGCTTTTCTTGTACCTTTTCTCTTCAGTAAGATAAAATATTTGCAAATGGAGCAGATATTTTTCTCTCTGCAGGTCTTTCAGCTTGTTCCTAAGGCCTGTCACTTGCAAATTTAGAAATGACTTTTTAAAAATTGGGGAAAAATAGCTAGGAAAATATCTGAAAAGGATTCCAGTTTTCCCATGCTGACTATATTGTGGAGTTTTTGTCTTAACTCTCCTGGACCTATCACGAACAGCACTGAATGATATAAAAAGAATATTGGGAAAAGAGATTATGGCATTTATTCAATAATAAAACAAGAAAAGATGAAGATTTATTAATAGATATCTCCCATTTGAGGTCTGCAGAGCAGATGTCTATAGGCGCTTGTAAAAATGAAAGTTCATATCCACTTTCCTCCAGAAACACACTACTGAAAACAAGATAAACATTCTAATGGATTTAGCCGAGAAAGAGAACTGTTTGAAAATAAACAGTCTCAACTCTGTAAAGAGGTATTTTAAAAATCTTTCAGAATGTTACAAAACTGGTAATTATTGGATGTTTTTCTGCCAGGAACACTGGGGCGTTTAAAGGCCTTTAATTCAGACAGCTCTTCTTTAACCAACATAAAGGGCCATAGAAAAGAAAACACTGGGCATTGCAGTTTAAATGTTTTGTTTGTTTGCTTGTTTAAAACTGCTGCGAGACAGTGTCTTGAAAAGCATTGCTAGCTCCGTGCATTAGAACAGAAAAATAAACATCGGATCCAGGCTCACTGGGACCAGACTTCACCTTCTGCTCATGCTAACACTGGTGAAACTTTCAAAGAGAGTCCTAGTGCGAGAGGGGCATTCACCTCACATGAGGGAATCTCACACCCCACGAGGGATTTGGGGACAGCTAAAACGACATTTGTTTCTCAGTGCAAGGTTTGTGGTTTTAGCTTCCAAGCAGCCTTCTGCAGGGTTTCTGCTGCTGGAGGCTCCCCACAGGATTTCTGCTGCCGGAGGCTCCCTAAGAAAAACATGCACAGCTGTGCTGTGCACCTCATGACCGGGCAGCTGTGTGCTTGCCTTCAGGAGGAGAATCACCAAGAGTCTGTCTAACTGACATCCACTCTGGAGTGACCCTTCTCTAGCACATTTCATTAGCCAACCAGCTATAAAAACCCCCTGGTGCTACTCACTGGCCTGATGGTGTGGATTTTCCATGCAGGACATCCACAGGCAAACCCAGGGGAGGCAGAATGATCCCGCAAAGCCCGTAAAAGCAAGGACAGCAGAGCTACAGTCTGGCCTGGGCTAAGCTGTGGCAGTGCATCCCACCACAGGTGCTCTGTCTCCATCCTGCACGGAGAGTGTGCAGCTAATACAGAGATGGGAATTGAGCAGTCGTAGTGGGATGCTGATGTGTTGCTCATAGGACCAAACCAGCTGATGGTTGAGCTAACATGAACTCCCAGGCTATAGCAGCAGCTGTCTACCTTATGTTTTAAGCAACTTCTCATAGAAAAGGTCTGTTAAGAAAGAGCTCTGTCCAGAGGGCTTCAAAGCCCTGCATATATCTCATCGTGGAATAACTTGCTTATAGCAACAAACATTTTGTACGCACTATGTGCCAAAATATGGGGGAAAAAGCTAGTGTCTCTACTCCTACTCTCTGTACTGTCCACACCGAATTACAGAATAAATAAGGTTTAGGTGTTCTTCAGCAGACTTAGACTTCATAGCAGAAAAAATACCCCTCCAATCTGATTTCTAAGATGAAATATGACAGAGACCGTATACTACCATATAACAAAAATGAATACCAACTTGGGTAAATAATTACATTTTGCCTGATAGGCAAATGATAGAGGCTAATTCTATACTCTGACTCACAAACTCAATTATCAAGTTGAACCTGCTATGAAAATTTCAACATGCTTTAGCAGATTATTATTTGCTATTTATAAATATACCAGTGTAAACTAGAAGTATTAAGAACAAATATATGGATGTGAACCTTAGTAGAAAAAAAAAACATTGAAACTTTGAATATCACTGAACCGTTTTATACAGAGGACTAATGCTATGGGCTAATTATGTGGCTTTGACAGAACATCAATCTGAAATAAATGTTGGTTACCAGCACAGCTGCCCAAACCCAGAGTTTCTCCCTGAATTACAGCTTCACAGATTTAACAGTTTCATTAGGTGACTACATTAACATCTCCCTAACTCTTAAGCAACAAATTTTACAGATGGAGACCTGCCGGGCATAAGCAAGCACTGTGCCAAGCGCCCATAGTTTTCTCACAGGATAGAGTGATCTTTGCACCCGGCAAAGAGTGGAAGTGGCACTCAAACTTCATTGTTATGGTTAAACAGACCTTTTGCTGGCATGTCCTCCAGTCAGTAAATTTTACTTTTTCTCTTGATAACAGAACATGGTAGTTTCTCCCTGTGCTGTAGTAAATCCAGCACAAGTAGCACTAAGTGTTCTGAATAGCAAAAGAGTTTTCATTTGCAACAAGATGACAGTATATAAACTTATTTCATTAGTGATTTAGAAGAACAAAGATTTTCAAGTTGCCTTCCAAAGACAAAAAGCCTTCTCCAAATCCACTGTAGATACACAAATTTTTAGTGTTAGTACAACGGGGCATACAGTTCGTCATGTGAAGTGCTTAACACACGGTTGTGACTTTGGAGAATACACAGTCACGCAGAGTGGATACACTGAGGAGTGTGTCTCACCCAAAGTTATCACTTAAGAATATAAGGAGTATCTAATAGATTCTAGAGATTCTCTCTTCCCTGATCTTTATAGCTTTACATTTCTAGAAATCTTGGCATTGACACACCAAACCACTGGTGGCAGCAGACCATTACACTATTTTGTTTGGAAACGATACATACCAATGTGATTAATGAATCCTCTTCCTTGGCTACCCTAAATTGCTGCATTGACAATGCAGGTAATGTCTACTTTTAAAAGTCAGAAAATGAGATTACATACACATTCTTACCTCTTGCCACTCCATGAGATACCAGGATGGTGGGCAGTCAAAGCGATTGCATGCCTGCACAAGGGGTGGCTTGGGTTTATAGCACAATTCATCTGCCAAAATCACGGTCTCATTAGTTTCTCTTGATAGTAAGTGAGAACAGACGACATCCCTTGTCTGCAGACCAACACCACAAGTAAGACTGCAGGTGCTCCACTTCCCAATCTCCCACCTGTGAGGGGATCAGGACAGAAATCTTTAAGCACAGAAAAAGGTTACTTTAACTTTTTACAATGACAAGTGGAGTATAGGAGCAAAAAATGAGAGAAGCCTCCTTGTCTGGTCATGGTCTTGTGGTAGCTGTATGATGAAACTCGGAAGAGAATTTACCGTATCTCAGTGTTTCCAGTTCTTACCAAGAGCTCTTGGACTCCAAGTCTCTGGGAGTCCTGCCATACCATGCGAACGAGTTTGTCTCTTACTGGGCAAGAGATTGGCTAATGTACTGCAAGACTGAATAGACCTAACCAAATGTACATCATTGCCACAAGCACCAGCCTGAACAATAAAGACACTGTACTTGGCAGGTAGAAGACAGATGTAGATGTCCTAGTCATGAAATACACTCTGTCTTCCCTAAATGGCATGGCACTGCTCTCCTAGGAACAACAATACACGTGTTTAATCTTTTCCAACAGCGAACACATACTGCACACCAAGGTAGGGGCTGCCATGGTCACTTTCCAGGCCACAGTACACTAAAGACCACTGAAGTCTGATACATGCTCTTGGAGATATTTAGCTGTGGCATAAAAGTGATATTTAAAAGCAAAGTCAAATAAACTGGAATATATTCTCCATAGGAATGAACTTGTGAGAGCAGTCTTAAAGCAGATTTTTCCATAAAATTGTCAGTCAGAATTAATGAGGGTATCAACTACCCTGTACTTTTGGCATAATCTCAATTAAGATATTTGAGTAGGTGCTGAAAAGAAGGCATTTTCTTATATCAGGATCTATTTGGCTTACATATTCAAAGTCATATCAGTTGCCAGAGATTTTTATTCAAGTGAAGGTAATAGCAGTTGCCTTCAGCAACTCATTGTTTGTTATTGGTATAAATGCACAATGTTTCTGTTGGCAGGTCACAACTCAGTGGCTATCACACCACAGAAACTCTTTGGAGATCTTGGCTTCTGCAGAAGAGGATGTCACTTTTCTCTTCCAGAAAGAAATATTGTTTTCCAGTAAAGAGAAAAGAACTGTTTTTCTAATGTTAATATTTTCTGTTGCAGGTTGCATCTAATGCCTTAGCCATAACATCAGTTCAATCCCAATTGCTGTTCTAAACAGGAAATTGCTTACAGGGGCCACAGGAAATATGAGGCCAGAATCTCTATACCCTTCTATACTTTCATAGTCCCCATTAACTTCTACAGTGTTTCATAGATATGAAGTGGTACTTCCTGTATTGCTTCCTAAAACCCAGTGAAGAGATTGGTAGTTTTCATCTGAAGCATTATTTTTATCCTTTATTTTTTCTCTTCCAGAAGTGAAAGCTATATCAAAACATAGCTACAGAGAAACAATGTCCTTGCAGCTTTTCTTCCAGCAGAACTGTATAAAACAGGTATACTAAACTCCTAACTTATCCTGGCTCTATATCTATCAGTTAATGAGCTACCTGTCCAATTTCCTAAATACCTAAGTACTAATTATGTATTTAAGCACAAACTAGAGCCCTAAAACATTTCAATTGGTGCAAGTTCTAACGATACTTTCTCTTCTCTTGGGCTGTGTCCGCATGTTGTGCTTAGGCAGTCGGCGCTCCTAGAACAAGGATGATCTCTTAGGATGTCTTTATACCCTGCCCAGCCCAATGGGACTCAGCCTGGCAGCAGCCTCTCCACATTAGCACGTTACAAATAATGATGGGGAGGACAATGCAACATTGCCTCCGTTTTGAAACTTCCCTGTTATTGCTACAGGAACTGGAGGCCACACAATCATTCTGCTAGCTAGCTAGCTAGACCAGAACATTACGCCAGCTGGTAACCAACTGTTCCTGGCAGGAGCAGCTGCCAGAATTAAAGCTGCTGCTGCAGTGGAGCCACGAGTCTCCAGAACAAAGTGCTCTTGCACCCCCACAGTCAGCCTGGAAAAAGTAAATGATACAGAAGTTTAAAAAAGTACAGTCTGGAGCCAAAACACTGTGGAGCCAGAGCACTATGGGCTGTGGATCAGTCCCTGTGTGCACAGTATATATGTTAAAAAAAGGCATTCTAAGTTGTTAGGTGTATATATGTAAAAAGTTTCTGGAGACATATGACTTTCAGCCTGACAGAATCCCTTCAAACACTGCCAAGAAGAAACAAACACTGCACAGGAAAAGTAAACAGCCTTCTACACAAGGACCTCCCAAACTAGTGCTAAAAATGAAATTGTTGTAATTTTTGTGTGGTTAAACCATATGATAGTGATTAAAAAAAAGTTCTTTTATTCTTTCTAAGACAAGCATCCATCAATTTTGAGAGAGACTGGACTGGAAACATCTTACTTATTATCTGACACCTGCCTACATAGAGGCATTTCACAGTGGGCAAGGACTGGGTGGCAGCTGGGTAGATGCACATGTCACACACACCAGTACTGCCCTTCCTCTTGTTTGCTCCCAGTCTGCACATCCCATAGTGGTCTTGGAGCCTGAGAAGTTTAATGCAAGTGTAGATGTTCCCTCTCCTCCTTTAGTGCTACGGGACTGGAACTGTGCTTGTGGAAAATCTTCCTATTTCATAGGTGTAAAGACCTTTAGAAGATCTGTACTGGCCCATTCCTGGCCCTATAATCAAACTGCTTTCAAAGAAAGGTAAGCATTTAATTATAACTTTTTTTTTTTTCCCCAGGTGTTCAGTTACTCCCTGCAAGACCAGACTCCTTTGAAAATGAAGTGTGAGAGCAAAGACCTCCACCCAGGCTCTAATGTGGATATGAGTCTCTAGGAAATAATCTTATTACTTCTGTGAATAGAAAAAACATTACAAATTTATATGTAGCATATACACAACTCAGAAGAAATAAGCTTTAACTCATCTCTGAAAACAAAGCTGATATTTAGTAAGAAATAAAATAGAAAAGGTAAGACACTATTAAATTAGCAGCACCAGCAAGAACAACAACCCTAGTGTAATTTTCAGTATTACTTATCTGACAAGGGAGTAGAACTGATAAGTACAACGGGCAGATTTCAGGCACCTTTGTGCAGAAAGCAGAAGGATGTACTTTTCTTCAAAAAAGATTTTCTTTGCAGTTGAGAAGAATCCATGAAAAGATATGCCAGGGCAGCCAACACATGCAGACAGATCAAAGGTTTAATGCAGGAGCTTTGGGAGTTGATAAAAGCAGCCTGGACTGACTCTGTATGCTTATCAGTATCAATGAACATTGCAGCCTATTATAGCTAACCATGGCAGGAAGCCAATATTTATATACCAAAGCCATCTAGAGAAAGATATAGGAGGAACTCAGAAGTTGAAAAAGCACAGAGGGTAAATATACCAAGTATGCAACAACTCTAGAAATGACAATTTTAATTGCTGGTATGAGGGGTCACCTTCTGGCATGCTTCCAGCAGTAAGTATGGCTCCTGCAAAATACAAGTCCTGTTGCCTGCTGACTTGAAGGCAAGAACAGCACCTATTACAGCAGGTCAGAAAGGAGGCTTTGTGTTTTTCCCACTGCTTTGAGTGGGAGGCTGTCCAGCAGGTCTTTCGCAGGACTTCTGTGGGCACAGAATGCATCAACAGTAGAGGAATGTGCAAGGGGAACTTGAGCTAAATAAACTGTTTTGGCAGAAAATTGCTTTGTGGGATTAACAACTGGCTATGAAAAAGTACCTCACAAGGGACTTCTGCCTATATGAGGCACTGAGATAAATGATAGTGATGGTTGTCTTTGATACAGATATGCAAGATCAAATTAGTGTTGACAGGCAGGGGAGCAACAGTTTGTGGCTCAAGTTTAGATTGAAGTTATGCATGAACTTTGTATGTTGTTCTGTATTTTCTATGAAATAAAATAAAATAGGTCCTTGATTGCCCCTTTGATTGAAAAGACCAATGTGAAGATAGGAAACAGCTGCAGAACAGAAGTTAATTGCTGGAAAGCTGGTTAAGTAGTTTTGTAAGGCTAGAGGAACAGAACAGAAATGTCACACATAGCACTTGAAGCAGCTGTGTTGCAATGGTAATTGGCTGGAACTAAATGAGGGTTATAGGAAGGAATACAAATTGGGGGAGTTGCAGCATCAAAAGCACCAGAGGCACCAATTTATCAAGTAAATGGTACTCATTGATTTAAGAAGCACTTTGATGTGTTTCTTCTGGAAAGAAACAGGAGATGTTAACACCCTATTGTCCATGCCAGAGCAGCCCTGTGCTCCAACACCTTTGGCACTTTTCATATTCATACAGTACACAGTGGGTTCTGCCTTGCGAGCCAACACCTTTCCCTAGGCCAAAGTTTATGTTGTATGCAAAATGAAAAATGCAACAACAACAAAACCCTCTCTGTTTCCTAAAAATAAATAAACAAAAAGATGAAAAATCTCTATGGGTAAGAAAGCAGGGCAATAAACTAATGATTATTTTTAATACAGTCAAAAGTGAATCATTTTTAAAACAAGATTGTTTAAAACTTATGCAAGTGACTTGAAAAAGAAATTCACAAAGTGTCTGATGTCACAGCCTGTAAGAAAAATATTCATGTGATTTTGTTCCACTCTGTAGCAAGACTCTCCTCACGTCAAAGGCTGCCTTTACTGAAATGATTAGTGGGGGAAATAAAGAAAGGAGATATCATTGGCTTGACTAACAGGTTCATCAATGAAACAATGTTCAGACAACAGTGAGTGGGCTTAAGTAATTCTCTAGCAAGTCCAAGTTTTGCAACCAGTGCTGCTACAGAAATACCAGATAATACAAGCTTCTTGTTGACCTGCCTGGCTGAATTACAGGGATAATATTTTCACAAGGATGAACTGTTCCTGAACTATTTCCCTGAAGCAGGAGGTACAAACAGGCTGTCTCTCAAAATCAAGCATACAAAGCTTTCCTCCACATTTTTATCTTTGTGGCGGGGGAAGGGAGAATACATAAGTATACATAAGTATTTATGATATTGTGGCTGAGCTCCGAAAACTCCCAGCCCCTACGTATGTCCGATCCCTCTTCAATGCCTGCAACATAATGACAGTAACACAGTGCAAAATTTTGCTTCAAAGGCACATCCAGACCCAGCATTTTGTCTCCAATTCCCCCTTTAAGAAACTAAAACCATAACTGGCAATCTATTTTACAGTCGATTCACTGTTCTGGGATAGAAGTTGTTTTTCCTCCTAATGTTATGTGGTGATCCCAGCATGTGCAGTAGCTCCTCACACAGGGAGATATTTAAAACTTGTGTTACAACAGTATGAATTGAAAACAACCTTGGTAAAGTCTTCAGATTCATGGGAGTATTTACCAAGATCTGATGCGGACACAAAAAATATAAAAGCAAAAATCTACAATTATGTATGATGGATCAAAAAAGTTGCTATGTACAAAAGCAGACAGATACAACACCCCTTGATTAATCAAGCTGACTCCTTCTATGCAGACTTAATTCCCCCCAGAATGAATGAAGATGCTCCATGCATTTATTTGATGTGTGAATCTTTCATGATGTATATGAATGGCACAGATTTGAACAGTCCATTTACTGTGGTCAGGGCTGTATTGCACTCTTCTTTCTTTTGCCTCATCTTTCTTTCTATTGCCTCATTTTCTTGTCAGTAGAGATTTAATGTTCTTAAAGTATTGGACATTACTCAAAGCATGCTACAATAAGATAGCAGGACTGTAACTGGAAGATATAATGGTTCTCTTTATTCTCACCCTTTCTAAAAGAGATCGTGATGAACTGTAAGATGTAAGACCCTGTAAATTACTGCATAGGATAAAGCTAACTGAAGAAATTAATCTTGGCTGCCATGCTACAAAACGTAACTTCATAATTGCTCAGGAGCGAAGACAGAGTCTTTATCAGTACTGTTGGGAAATCTTTCTGTTTGGACTGAAATCCTGCTACTGAAACACTAAATTAATACCAAGAAATGGAGAGAGAAAACCAAGAGTAAGATGTTAATGTAAGAAATGTGGAATGTTTTCTCCAAATGATGAAAATAACTCAGTAGTAGTCAATATTAAGTACTTGTTATTGCAGTCATTAGAAAAGACAAAGGCAGAGAGATGTGGGCTGCAGTAAGGTGACTGCAACCAGAAGGTTAACACTACCAGGAAAAAAAAATTAGAGAAGTTGTCTAAGACACTACCATTGCTATAAGCACATATTCATCACAAACCAGGCTATAAAAACCTGTGGTGAGCCTTGATCCAATCAGGCCAGAAAACAAGGGTGTACTGGCTTGGAAAGGTTTGCAACCCTGAGATTTGTGCAAAGAAAAATTACCTATCTATCTCAGTATATGCTACTCAGAATATGAAGTGTGATTGCCATCCTCTGAAGTAGGGGAGAAATATGGCATGTCCAGAAGCCATTAAAAAAGGTTATTTACAGGTGCACTCTAATATTTTATGAATATAGTGGTCTGCGAATCTAAAATGAGCAGAAATTGAACATCTATAGGTGAATCTTATTTAATGAATCATATTATTAAAAATACCAAAACAAAAGAGGAAAAGTTCAGAAATTTTAAGCTAGATGAGCTAGTTTAGAAAATGAGCTACGATATGAGGCAACACTGTGAGGGAGACTCCAAAGCTGTTTCATGACCCTGGCAATGAGCAAGCTGCATTATTGGTCACATTTAAATGTAACATACAAGGCTGCAAATGAACAGGCAATATGGGCACTCATCACTACTTTACTGTCACTGCTCCCAGCAAAGATGTGCCAAGAATCAAGCAGTTACTGTTCCATCACAGTTCATGTATCCATTGAGAATTTTGAGATTTTTTTTTATCATAATGCAGAATATGTTTGCACAACAGAATAGGGACAGCAGCTAAATTAGATATCTTATGCATTGTACTGTCTTAAAAAAAAAAGAAAAAAGATTGTGGGGGGAGAATTATTTTGCTAGTTTGTGATTCTTACACTGAGTCAACAATTCCCACTGTTGACCGAAAGTCCTCAAAAAAGCACGAATCTACCGTGGTGGTCATTATACTTTGTTCTAATCCTCCAACACACTTTGCAAATAGTTGTGGTCTTCTGATAGGAGGAAGCTTGCTGGGATCTCTAATGCTTCTTAGATGTTCTCAATGCAGTTTGATTCACAATGCACTTAAATGTACCCCACAGAAAAATATTAGGGGCAGAGGAAAGGTTGCAGAAGAGGAAGACCATTATTGCCTCATTAATGCAAATTCTAACTCTCATTTCCTTTGGGGGGGAAAAAAAAGACTGCAGCAAAACAAGAACTGGTATCTCTTGCCAATAAAGCTGTACAGCAGTATCTGCTAACATAATGATTCGTAAATCATTTTTCATGAATAGCCAGAGGTGCTGTAATATTTCACATGGCTAACACAAAACACATATGCGTTTGACACCTGCCCACACACAGAAGTCCCCTATAAAGGATCAGAGAAACCTCTGACTCTTCCACACATATTGAATTCATTTCAGATTCTGGTTCGGGAGCACAGCTTCCACCAAGTCTGACCTACCATCAACCTAATGTCTCCCATCTCCAAATACATTAAGAAACATGTTGATTGCTTTTTTCTCCTTTACAGTTTGACTTCACTTGGGAAATGAAAAAGGATGAAACAGATGGCTAATATGACACTCACCAAAGAAACATTCAATAATTAACAGGTAATATATTACATAAAAGCAGAAGAAGCAGATGGAGGGAAAAAAGAAAACAAAATAAAGGAAAATAAAGGAAAAGAAAAGAGAAGGGAAGGGAAGGAAAAGGAAGGGAAGGGAAGATCGGGGAAGGGAAGGGAAGGAAAGAAGAAAGGTACTGGGCTATGATCTAGAGTCCAGGTTATCCTGATCTTCAGTCAGGTAGCAGGATCACACAGATGGCTTAGACTCTGCCCTAGATAACAGCAAAAAGCTTGATGAAAAAGAGGGAGAGTGTTGAGGTAATACCTTGTGCTATTCCTGGAACAGTCGGCCTTTTCTTTACCCTTTATCAGTTCTGTAGCAGTCAGCTGTTCCTTGTTGCACAGGAATAAAAGCTCAGTTTCAAAAATACACAGGAACAAAGCTGTAGAAATCGCCTGAAATTTCCTCCATTCTCAGACACGTGGTTTTCATTGCCTTGCCTTTCTCCCCACTCCTCCATACGTGTTTACCAAATCTTTTCAACACACATTGACCAAGCTATTGAGCAGCTATTATTACTAACACAATATGCCAATCTTTTTCTGTCTTTTGCTAGAGTATGTTGACTTAACATGAACTGCTCATGCTGCTGCTTTTATAAAGAAGAGCAATTACATCTCATTAGATGATGACTTCCTCTGTATTTTGGGTTGTGGAGGCTAAGGAAGACACTTTGAATGTGAGCCATTTTGTTGTCAAAAACAGTGAAGTCAATACTGAAATAAGTTTTTTTGTGTGACTATTTTTAGAGCAAGTTAGAACGGAAACAGCAATCGGCAAAACAGAGCGATCTGCCTGCACATTTCAGAGTTCAGAGAAGAAACTTTTCAAAGCTGAGCAGCTATTCTATGTTTACTTCTAGGAAGACTGATGCTGTGTTCAAGTATCACTGTGTAATGTAGAAAGTGGTGTATCTCTGTTGACATAAATTTAATGACTGAATTACAATGGTCATAATCTTCATTCCTTTCTGTCTGGGACAAGAGCATGCTGTCTCACAAAATATCAAAGCAAAAAATACACTCTTTACAGAAGTAACAATGAATGGTATACCATCTTTAAGATAGGAAATTTTACTCTCTATCAACCAGTTACTAACTACAAACTCAGCAACCATCTCCGTGGTGTTTAACTATTTCCAAGTTCAATACACATGAGAAATTTTGTTTTATTGCATTCCAAAAGAAAAGGGACTGAGCTCTTTTTCTGCCATTGTTCTTCTAACAGCAAGGAAAAAATCTCTCAATTTCTAAAACCACAGGAAACTCAGCAGCTTCAGGGATTGAATATGGATAAAATCAGCCAATTTTTTGTGCAACTTTTCTTTGTTCCAAAAATCTTTTGTAAGAATTCACGGCATTAAGATTTTGCTGACTTCATATAGCCACGACTCCATTTGAAGACAGACTTCTTTTGTTTTGGTTTGTCCTTCTCTTACATGGGCCCAGAATAGCAATATACTAACACATTAGGTCAGAATTGCAACATAAATTATAAAATTATTTCAGGTGCTATACAAGCACTGTCATCTCTCAGGTGCATAATCTGAAGCGTTGTCAGTATATTCTAGTTTTTAACATATACAGGAGACACAAGAGAATTCTTAGAATAAAAAAAATAATAATCTTAAAAATTAGCATAGTGACACCATTTCAAAGTGAAATGTTAACTGAGTATTGAAATCTTTTAGTCTATCCACCTTTATTCTTAGCAAGGAACACAGAGGACAGCAACACTGGAGACCCATTACCAAAACTTATCTTCCATGTCCAATATGAAAAACAACCCAAAATCTAAATGAAAAAATAACTAATTCTTTCTATGTTGTCTGCCTTCAGGTGTCCTGGTTCTCCAGAAAAGCTAATTAGATTCTGTTGTTCAATAGAACTTTTATTTATGTGTAGGTAATTAAACCATGCTCCCTTTGAGATGCTAAGAAGAATGACACATATAAAAAAGAGTACCCACAGCACAAACATCTTCATGATTAGAAGTTCTAAATCTTAAAATATTTTCACTCTTAAACTAAACAATACCTTAAAGGGTACTGAATTCTAGACATAGCCATGCTGTGCTGTTTTGGTATCAGAAGCTTTACTGGAATAATTTCTCTAACTATACCAGGAGAGAATTTTCATTTTCTTAGGTAAGATTTCTTCATGGAGTGGATAACATCCACACATCTTTGGAGACATTCATCACTCTCTTGATTGCCCTCTCCAGTAGATCTCTTCCCCTGCCCTCAAAACTGTGTACTCCAAGTCACTTACCTGTCACACACATTTTAGGAAAGTGCTTTTTATATTTTAGCTGCTGTTAATGGAATTTAACAGGTGGAAAAAAGAAGGAAGAGCCAACAGTACGAGACCAGCCGGCTTCTTCAGGCCATTAGTAAAAAATCTGGGAACTTTAAGTGGTTCGCAGACTTCGTTTTGGAAACTTTCATCATAGAGACGTTAAGTTCATAACTACATGTCAAGTTATGGACTTGTGACTATATAACAGTGATACTTTCATCAATGTCATTTTGAATTAGAATCTTGGAACACTGTTTTCCGATCAGAAAGAAACTCTCGAACCTTTTAAATTTTCCTCATTTATTCTCTTCATAAGTCTTAAGATTGCTGTAAATAATAACTGTAAAGTATTGATCTTTAAATATTAAATAATGAGTTTAATGAGTATGGATAAGCATATTTAATAAAATATCATTTAGCATTCAGGGTGCTTCAAAAGCTTGTAGGAAATAAGTAACTTTACTTGTTCCGGCTTGCTTGTAGCTAAATGCAAGATGCATCCATTTTCCTTCTTGCCTCTGTTCTCTATCAGTCATGCTCCCTGCAGTGTGAGTTTTAGGCCTCCTTGCTCTTACCAGGGGAGCCATTTGCAGTACATTTACTGTTCTTGCTCCTGTGCCACTTAAATCTCTGCAGACAGGCAATTTCCTCCAGACTATGGGGGGTTGGAGGCAGAGGAGATGTATATTCAGGGAATAAAATTATTTCCCCATTTTCTTGAATGCAGCCCTTGAGATGGACAAAAGCTCCTTGGCCTCTTCTCGCCTGCCTTGCACCTACAGTATGATTATCTTACCATGGATGAGCTGAAGCATAGTGTAGTTGAGCCCAAGGCAGCTTTTAACTAGCTCCATACTGACAGCCAAGTAATTGCAGTGTTGCAAAGCTGTCACACAGGCCAGTTTAAAAAATACACAGACAAATTCTCAGGCAACTTTTGTAACAAAACTCACATTAATACTGTCCTGCATGAGCCTACCTTAGGTTCTGTTTTGTTTTTTAACAGTGAATATTTATTTTCCCTGCTAGAATTGAGGGGTGGTCAATTTCCTACCACACACTCTTGGCTCCAGTAACACTACCTATCAGTTACAGAGTAATTTTCACCTAGAAGGTTCTTTTCAAGCATTAGTAAAAATATTTGTGTGTTATCATGAGTAATACAGAAGATCTAATGAAGTCATAGAGAGTGGCAATATTCTCCTGAGTAAATCTTGTTTTGATGAAAAGCATTAGCCATTCTTGTCACAGAACTCAAAATCTGCCAATCAAACTAGTATTTCCATCTTCATCATTCTTATTGTTTATATATAATGTCTAATGCCATCTTTCTCTGTGTATGCCAAACCGATAAATGTATGTGTCCAATTAACTCTAAATAGCCTGCTGTCATATAAAGCACATGTATTTACATTATCTATATAATCTCGAAAGAATATCAAGCATTTGGGCAATGCTGAGTCTTCTATAAGGTCCAAAGTTATAAATAAATTTATTTCACGTCTGCTACGCTACCATAAAAGAGTAAATGAACTCGTGTACAGCTGCAAAAAAATATAAGACGTATATAGTGCAGATACCTTGAAGATTTCAGAGGTCTAGTTCTGTCTAAGTAAACTACGGAAACTTCGTAGCAGGTAAGAGTTATATTCTGTTGTAAAAGATTTAAACGTGAAATTCTGCAGTCTTTAGGGTCAGGATTTTGGAAGCTTTCTGAGATCAGAACAGGTTCTGCAAGCTTTCTTCTTTCTGTGAAGGGGAAAGTTGCAGAATTCTGCTTAAACTTTAGGTAATTCTGGGTAAAGTTGAGCTGATACATAGAATTTTTGACTGCAGAACCTAAATAGCTAAGCAGCCTGAAATTTGCCTTTTGGTGTTTTTACCACTGCTTGGTACTACTCAGTTAACAAGACTGCAGCCTGAAGAGGCTGTAAACCCTTGCAATCTGAGAATACATGATAGATAGGGTCCTGAGAACCCCTGCAGAAGACCTGTTGAGAGTCAGTGACAGGACATGGCAGCAGTCCCTGTGTGTAGATGCCCTCTGACTGAGCTCCCACTAGGGCCAGTCAGTACACGAGTCTGTCCACAACGTCTAGCTGCTTCCTGAGCACAGTGTCCCAAGGAGAGCACCGCTGAGCTAAGGAACTAGCTCTAGTAGGTTTGAGGGGCCCTCAGGATACAAGCCAAGTTCCTTTTGGTGTCCAAACCAAATGCACCCACGTCTCCAGCAGCTGCCCATCTGTGACCACTGCACATGGTTCCGGGGGCTCCCTGTGCAGCATGGATCATAAGTGCCTTATTAAATTATTCTGTTCAAACCCTCATAAACCTTGAGCTTCTCTCTCCCACCTTGCAGTCACAGCATGCAAAGACGTTTAGTCTGGGGTTCCAACTTATTTAAAGGTTTTTTTTTCCATACTGTTAGTGTTGTTTAAAAGGCTCTGGACAATATAGTAAACTACAGTCACCCCACACTTCTTTAACTGTTTTTCTTTGTTCATAGAAGCTTCAAAATCCACTAAAATACTCTAATCCACTAAAGGATTATTCTAAACAAGAACTGATATTATCACCTACATTAACAAAGTTGCCCTAGTTGCACTGTACAGATTGAAAGACCACCATGGATTATCTCCTCCAAACCTTTATACTGCAAGCAGAATTTCGTTCACATATCTGTGCCCACTTCACATCCATTAAAATGAATCCCAAGTGGATGTAAACAGAGGCTCTGTTGAATCCAAACTGCCAAGTCTGCAGTGCTACAATCTGCCTAAACATGCTGGGCCCTGAGATTTACTTATGAGCTGCTGAAGAAATTTCAGTAATGCCCAAGCATCCTATCCAAACAGGAAGCAAACATCCTAGCCTCATGGAGAGGTTGCAGATAACTTTCTAAACTTCAGACAATGATTATACCTATCCCAAATCAGAGAAAAAAAGATGCGTTCTTGAGATAAGATAAAAAAACCTTACCTTGGTGGGCATGGCTCCAGGTTACAGGCTTTCAGTAGCTGCGGCGGACGGCGACTGGTTATACACAACATCTCATCCACAATCTCTCTGGTTTGTTTGTTCAGGCAGGTCACCACAGCCTCCTGGACACCTGCACACAGCAATACACCATCAGAAGCCAGCTTACAGCACCCACACAGTCAGTGAAGGGTGGAAAGGCTCCAGCAGGGATCCAGATGGGCTGCTGCAGGGATTGCTGCACATCAGAAGACTCAAGGTTGCCAGTTCAGATATTGCTGCCGAGGCAAGGCTGTTTCCCAAAAGGTAATGAGATGGTTGCCACCAGGTTTCTGAGGATTACCTTGCACACCTTTTCTGACTGTTCAGGGAAAATTCTTAGCTCCTTCCTTCTCCATTTATAAAAAAACAAAAACAAACAAAAACCAACCAACCAACCAACCAACCAGACACCCACACAAACTTTCCCCCAAACACCCTCTAACTGCAGTTCCTGTAGATTCTCATCTATGGTCATACATTGCTCATTGCACATTTTGTATCTCCCTTCCCAATCACCCAGGAAATGGCCTAATTATATTAGTATGCTGGAGGCTGGACCTCTACATGGCTCTTAGTCTTACCACCCAACTCAGATATAGTGGCAAGTGCCTAGGTTCATTTATCTTGTATCTTGTACTGTCAGAAAAGGGACATTTCAAAATACTAGTATTCTCTAGTCACTGATCCTTTGCTATGAATACAACCTTATTTGTCAGTAGAGTGGACTGGGGTGTGAAGATGGCCTAGAATTGGGCATGCTATATTTTAAGCAATTTTAAGTTATGACTGTTCTAAGTGCAAAAGAAAAGTAAAATCAATCCAACTTACACTCAACTGACCTCCTACATCCACAGACCAGCATCTCAGCTGGACATGCAGAAATGCAGAGTGTATCTGAATGCTGAAATAGAAACATGGGTAGCTGCTGGGAGAAGCAGCTGTGAGAAGGTGGAAGACTTGGTCATTATGCTAAATTTGGGAAATGCTTGATGATACCAAATTTCTCCTGTGCTCTTAGGCATGACAGTTACTTATCTCACATTTCCTATGGGTAAAAATAGGACTATTACAATTTTTTGGATCAAAAGGTTAGAAAGCTGGAAGACCAGGCTTTGCAATACTGCACACCCTATGGGTGTAGAGGTCAACGGATACTAATTTGCCTTAACTGCCTAAAAATCTGCAGTGCTTCAGCAAAGTGGAAGTGTGCTCTTTGCAATCAGTGCTCTTTGCAATCATTTTGTGACTTTCTAGGCAAAGATTAGCTGAACTAGCAAATGTATTATTGTACTTAAAAACAATAATTATTTTTCCAAAATATCTCAGAATTTTTGGAGGACATCAATGTTTATACATGTGCCTGTGCTTATGCATGTATGTATACACACACACACACACAATGTTGGATAACCTTGAAGAGCTGCAAAAGCAATGTAATCAGTGTAAGAAAACTGCCAATACCTTTTGCTGTATCTTAAGCCAGAGTGCGTGCCATCAGGCAAACACTGGTATCATATTATTTTACAGGACTGAAGTGCTGCAACTATAGCCTCAATACTATAGTGTGTCTATTAGCACAGTATTCCCCAAATCATTCATGGACTCAGCCCCTAGAGGCTGAGAAGGGACTCACACCAAAGTGGCACGCTGAGTAATTTATTGGCTCCTTTGCAGCTGTACAAGCTTGACAAGCTTGTGCAGGCCTGCACAGAGGTGCTGAACAGAAGGACAAAAAAAAAAAACAAAAAAAACAACAACAAAAAAAAAACAACAAAAAAAAAAGCTTATGGGATGTGGACATTAATGTAGAAATAACCAAAGTCCTTGAAGTCAGCCAATACAGGTGTGCCTTTGCACACTTTTTGATACTCAAAAAAACCTCTCAAGATACTTTTTGAAGATTTCAGTGGGGGATAGCCCACTGAAACAAACAAACAAAAAGTGTCAGGGACTCTTTTCTTGAAGTGGAAACTACACAAATATTTCCACATAAATTTATTCTCTGCCCTTTCATACTCACTATTTTCCAACTCAACCAGTTTTTTGTTTGATGTGTTATTCCGTGGCAGAGGCATATGAATTCCTCTAGGATGGACTACTCCTGGCTGCTGAGAAGAGATGGAGCTCTAATGATGGGATATGTCACTATGTTGAAGCTACTTGTCTCTACTTTGCAGTGATCACCAGTACAGACCTAACAACAAGATCAAAATGACTATTCAGAGGTATGGAAATTTGGAAAATTATTTTATCAAATTGTGGAATGAAACCCATGAATCCTACTGCATGCTGGTGACATTGTTCCATTTGCTAGAGACAAGGCTAATTCACCAGGTTGGCAGTGTTATTTTTTCTTTTCAGATGCAGTTTTTTTAAGTAAGTCAAGTGGACTGCAACAGCTTTGATTCCTCCTCTCCTAAGTGTGCCACAAATGAGCTGCTGACTAGTGATTAACAATTATCCTTCCACCTCCTAAAACTTTCACAATGCATGTTTCAGAGCTGACTAACCAAAAATGATTGACTTTGAGTTCTAGAATACCTCTTCTTCACTTCTCAGAGACATAGTTTTCTTTAGCTCATACAGCCAATCTCTGATACTACTGCTCTTGACCTTTAAGTATTTGACCACCCTCAATCCTCCCAGTGTGTTAATTTCCTACGCTTACTCCCTACGACACCTAAATCATCTCAAATGAGATCAACATTCTTCTCTGCTCATTAGGATTCCCTTTAGGTGAGTCTTATAGTTTCTCTATCTATTAAAGACATCAGGGCAGCCTGTAATCTTGCCTGACAGTATAGGTATTCTAATAAAAGGTACCAGGAAGCATTTAACTAGTTCATGGTTGCTCAGCTGTCTATTGAGAGAGACTAACCCTCCAATAGCTTGTGCTATGAACTAAAGCAACTGGCATGCTCCAGCATGCAAACAAGGGAGCTCAGAATCACTATCCTCAGCTTTTCCTTGACATGAATAACCTCGCACTGAATGCCTCAACATGCTGATAACATCTTTCCTTCTGTTTTTATAGGTCAATATAGCAAGCTTTATTATCAATGGATGGGTCACTGAATATTTATAGCATCTAAAGACTTTCTATTATCTGTCAGAAATTTTGCAGTACAGACATGATTAAAAAAGGGACACATTTCTCCAGTAACTGATTTCTAAGATCTAGTTGCTTAGAACAAAAAGTCTTAGAATTGCTTTCCCTAAAAAAAGAAGTCAATGCTCAATGGGAAATTACAATATGAAAGAGTTCAAGGGTGGGACAGGAATCTAGGCAGTTTAAGTTCACTTTCAAAATACCATCAAATGAGATTTTCTGTGTTTATATCTACCAGAATAGAATAATTGTTACATGATATTTGATGACAGCTCTGGGAAATACAGCCACTAACAGCAGACTAAACGCCTAACTAATTCCTTCTGGTTGCTACTTCTAGGAGGTGAAAGGTTACTTCTGCATCTATCCAATTTCTTCTCTTGAGACTACAAAAACAATAAAATTAGTTTGACCTGTCTTACACCTATGGTTACAAAAATACCTGACTTAGCATCTACTAATCTGAAAAATTTAGAGTTGATGTCAAGGACAGAGAAATCTTGGCTAACTATATTTGCTGACAACTGAAAGGAAAGGTTAAATTTATAAAGTAAAATATGTCTATCCTATCAGAAAGTCTATGCGAGTTGTATTTGAAGAATATACACACAGTCATTCTAGTCACAGCAATGGCTTCAGGAGGCTATTTATAGAAGCTATTCAGGTTTCAAATACGACAAGTCGTCACTGCTAACTATCATCAGGTTCAATATATGACAGATACTTAAATGAACTGAGTGTTTGTCATCACTTAATGTATATTAGCACTGTATATTCTCACATAGAAAATGAAACAACTGTGGTAACGGTCTGACTCTGACAACTGTATATGAACTGCTCTAAATACCAACTACCATCCAGCAAGACAGAGGTAAGCTATGAAAATCTTTGCATCATTTTCTCTTAATTTCATTTAATTTTGTAACTGATTACTGGCAAATCTATACAGAGGAAACTATTGAGCATACATAAATTACTGTGAGGTTTCCAGTTCTACAGCAACTACTCTGAATTTATATATGCAATAACTTTTATTTTCAAGAACCTGTAACTGGTCATGTAAAAAGACAGCAACTGCAAAAGTCTGAAGTTTAAAAATTCTTGAGTGGTCGTATTTTTTAGAATCAGATAGACAAAATGAAGGGAAAAAGTGGATATCAGAGATTGGTGCACTAACACTCCATTATGCTGAACCTAAAACCTTGAATAAATTTCAGAAACTTCAACTACTAAATCTGCTAGTTTCAGGCAACCATATGATGATTATTATTGTTGTTTTTCTTAAGATATACTTTCCCTTTCTTTAGCATCCAGGCTAATATCAGGTTCAGCTAAGGACCTACTGAGCCTGTAGAACTTCAATATGCAAATGCAGTAGCAATGGCAGGACCATTTGCTTTCCACATATTTATGTTTACTGAATGTACATCAAGAGGTAAAAAATAAAAGTGACACCTCATTCTAGCTGGTATAGGATCACTTTAAGATTCACTTCTGAGTGCATATATGACCAGTCAGCTGATATATGGAAACAGTAATCTGAGATTCATTGATCCTTTATATCTAACATGCTGAGCAATGAGACTGAAAGCCCTGGGCCAAATGCACACAGGGTTTTTAGAGTTTGTATTAATGTCTTTTCAAACAGCAGCAGCAAAGCAGCATTTGCAAGAGCATTCACTGCAGAACATACACATGGAGAAAGTAAGCACAGCACCAAAACATTTTGCACTTACCTCCTCCACAGGACTCTGAGCACTGCGTAAAACCCTCATATTCCCAGTCATAAAGCTCATCAAACTCCTGCAAACTGCCATACATCAGGTCCGTTTCCTCTGGATTATACTCAGTTGCCTCCCCGCTGCAGGGACCACTGTAGCAGGCTCGCTGAGACACAGGTTTGGGACCTTCACATTCATCAATGGGCAAGTCAGCCACAGACTGAGAGAAAGACAGGAGCACTTGGCATTTCACCAGCCGAATCTGGCTGCCCACTCCACAGGTGACGCTACAGGCGGACCAAGCCTCAGGAATAAAGCTGTGGCAAGAAGAACGAGAGCACAGTTACATCCATAAACAACAGAGCAAGTGAAAGCAGTAACTCTGTCCAAGAGTGAAAAGCCCAAATTCCACCTAAGGAGAAACAAATGCTTCACCTCAACACACTGCTAGTGTGAAACGCTCACGAAGGCCCTGACATCTTGCTGCCAAACCAATGGCAACAGTGGATGACCTCTCAAGTTCTCATGTGTATACAGGGACTTAGATCCGTGAAAGATGATGCATACTTAAAATGCTTAACTTCATATCAAAAGCTCTCAGTGCAAAGCATCCAGCAATGAGCATCATGATTCTATCAGTTACTTATTTCCAGGGTCTGATCTAAATCATCTTAGCCTAATAGATAGCCTAAGTTTGCTATCACTAAGTATTGAAGAGACTGCTGTCATCACTAGTTGCAATATCCTAGGACAAATAATTTTGGCCATTGTTCCTATAATGCTGTAACTACCTTTAAGTCTTCATTTGAAGCTATAAAAAGAGGAACACACAGTTCCTTGAGCTCTTTGTTCTAACACATTTCATTTCCCTTCCAATTAAAGACATAGTGCTCCATTTTTATTCTGGGTTTTCTCTTTTAAAATTGTGGTTGTTGCTTTTGTGTTTTGGATTAGGAGATCTTGTATTTTTCCCCCGTGAAGGTACTTATATTATTTACTTGAACCACCTTGCAACCCTCCTTTGGATAAGCAAAACAGACTGAATTCTGAGTCTCTTGCTTCTGGTATTTCTCCTAAAAGTATAACAATATCTGCATTTTTATGCCTTGTTACCAGTTTCCAACATCTTAAAAATACAGTACTGGAAATAGGCCTAGAATTTTTCTACAAGTAATATCAAACAGACGTGTCCATACCTCTTTACTACCCACTTTAAACTTACCACAGCTCATATTGAGGAGCTCCTGTTCATGGGAAGCTCATATTGAGGCATGGTGTTTCCTAAATCTTTTGTGACATAGTGCTCCTGTGTGCTCCATGACCTGCATTATTGGTACCCAGATGCCTGGTGATGGTGGCACTAAAGCACTGCAGTAATTAATACATGTTACAGACTGGTCCAGATCACACTGGACTTCATTATTCTGTCAAACTTTCTAGCATGGGAAGATTCCAAAAGCAGTGACTGTATATGTACTTCAAAACCATAAAATTGAATAGTTTTGTCTGGTACAGGTCTTTCAAGAGCATCACAGGGAACTAGCTCTATTAATAAGGTTTTCACATTAATAGTAAGTGTTTGGTATCTGTTACCCACTTCAAAGTGAATGAGTTCTTTACTGATATTTTGCAGTGCTGATCTGGTGAACAGATTTATTTATTTATGGTGACATAGTCAGCTACCTGAAATATATGTTTCATCTCCAAAGCACTGGCATTAGCTAAGTTTTTCATGTAAACCAGAGTTTATAATAGCTATTTTTGATTAAAATATCATCACTAGAATTATCTCTCTCCCTTTGCTTCGCATTTAGACAGCAGAGTTTCACTGCTTTACCTAGGACTGTGGGCAATACACACATCTGTCTATTTTATGGACTATGTTTACTCTAGTTATAGGAAACTGATGCATAGTTCTCACCTTACAAATACCATGCACACTCTCATAAGAAGAAGAAAAAAAATCTATTTAGAGGTCAGCATTTCCAGAAGTGTTTTTAAACACTTCCTTTTTAATCCACTGCCTTTTTCTATATGGCAAAAGGGCTTTCCCACCATTTTGAAAGAAGAGGAAGTCCAAAACTAGGCAGGAAAACTTGTTGTACCTCCCCACCCTCTACTGAAAATGTACATGTCAGGAACCCTGAGCAGAGCAGCACTAGAGCAGGCACTATGCATTGCTTTACCTACAAAAACTCTGTCATCTTGTTATATATTCAGTGTCTCCTGCTAGTACTATAAAGAGGAAGTAACAGAATGGAAAGAAGTGGATAGTATATTTTATTGGAAAATTTTAAACTCTTCCTAATGTTGCTATACAAACCACAAGATCTCTCTTTGGAGCTTTCGGGAAACTTTAATGATGCAAAGTGATTCCATTTCCCTATTCTGAAATGTTTTATCATACTAATGTAAATAAATACTCAATCATCTTTTAAATTAGATACTTTTCATTTTGAAGGTGTTATGTCTTTCAATATATAGAATAGCCATTCATTTTCTCTAAAACTATGCTACTGTTGTAGTACTACTTCGATGCAGAAAACTTCCTGTCACAGATTGCGGTGTGGCTTACCTACGTGTCTAAGCGTGACTTAGATACTTTGGTGTTTTAAATGGATAGCTTCTTGACCTGACAAGCTAAAAAGTAGACAGTGTAATGAGGTTATAAAAAGAGACTCTGGATATGTTTATTAGACATTGTTTTACTCTTATTTGTCAACATTAGGAATTGTTGTGTAATTTAGTTTTGTTGAAGATCATCTGTATTCCAAACCAAGGAAGACTGTATTTTTTCAGTGATTACATCTTCTCAGAGAGACTTTATACACCCACAATATTTACGCATTGTGTATGTCACACATACAAACGCACGGGAACAAAAGAGAGCAGGAGTGAAAAAGAAGCAGAACATTAATAAACCAGACTGGATTCTTTTTGAAATAAGAGTTGATCTGTACATACCACATATTACTATTATATTATTTCACCCTAGTCAGCAATTCATAATGAAAACATTGGAATACCTTCAGGAAATTATATTTTATTCAGCTTTCTAGGCCCAGGTTCTATATTCTAAGTGATAAATTTGGAAGTGATAAATTCTAATAAACCGCTGTCTGCTAAACACAGGCAACTGGTAGAGTTAATGGAGTTGAGAGCAGAATAGAAAAGAACAAAGAAAGAAAAAAGACAATTAGAAAAACAGAACAAAATCTTCATATAGCAGTGCCATTAGAAACTAAACATTTACGAAATGTGAATGTATAATATATACACTAGTTCTGAATTTTCCGTCATCTGAAAAACAGGAAATCACAAAAGCCTTTCAGATATCTTTGTGCAATCATTAATGGTAAATGTTGCCACATGGCTAGCACAAAATAAGGTATGGTAATAGCAGGCAGTCAAATCCACAGTTTTAAAGTTAGTTATTCCACATGTAATGTGTCTTCTGTGTGACACTGTACTTCTCTGTTTGCTAACAACTGAGTCTTCTTTGAAGACAGAAGTGGTGGAGAGAAGTAGATACTTTAAAATATAGGGAAAAATGGAGTTAAGATGGCACAGTATAGTGTTTAATAAAATGCTTCTTTTATAGTAATCCCTGTAATATCCATAATAAATAAGACAAAAGATTTACTGGTTGTAGTGATGTTGCCATACTAGCTATGTGTCAGAACTCTGTTGTGCTAGTTATGGCACAAATGATAATAATAATAAAAAGATGACTCCTGCCTTCATATTACAGTGAAGTATTTTAAATCTCTTAGTTTACTTCTCAGTGATTAGCACGTTACTGTTGCATCAAAGGTAACCTTAGTTTGTTCTTCTGCACAGCAAAAATGGCAGCATTTACTCCTGAGGAGAAAATTGCAGATAGTAAGTGTGCTGTGAAAGCACTGCTGAATATTTTAAACATGGTTCTTTTGATCCCGTTTTGAAGAGATCACTACTAGGTGCAGAAGAGAAAATGAGAGGAAGGGAAAATCATGACATTGCTGTGCTGGCCGCTACTGAGCTGCTGGAGCACTGCAGATACTGTGGAGCTAAAGGGCAACTCATCAGTCCCACTGGGCACCTCCACAGGCAGCAGCACTGACATTTGGGGAAAAGTGCTGTGATGGTTACAGTAGTTTCCTTGACCTGTGGGAGCTTATTGTGATGGACCAACAACCTTTTGCTGTTACAGCACACCCTTGCAAAATAGTGAGTAGAGGGTTTAAAAGAAGCATGGTATTTTTCAGCAGCATTTTCTGGCTGTTGCTGTTTGACGAAATATACAAGTACACACACTTGCCCTGTTCAGTTCTGGGCAACTGAGGACAATTCTCATATTCAGATTCTAGTATCCACATTTGCACATGAGAACACCTCTTTATTATTCAAATAACAGTTTCTCTAATATTTTGTAAAATTGCTCTATTTATATTATAACAAAGAGAATGCAATTAAAAATGCAGCTCCTGTAGTCTAAAATGTGCAGTGCAATGATTGTTTATAAAAGTAACCAAAATTATGTCAAAATTTAAACTGTGAACAATGATGACAATGCCGTTCTTATGATGGCAGTAATTTGCCCTTGGAACTCTGGACACAGCTGAGGATTGCTGTCTATTCTACTGCATGAAGCAACATAAACGTAATTGTGAAAGGAAAAGAAAAAGAATAAGAAGATTCAAGATAATGAGAGACCTTCCATCAACTCCCATGGGTTTAGGACAAGATGTATACAGAGCCCTGCTGAGCTTTATAAAGATCTCCAGAATACTTTATGTACATTTCCACAAACTCAGTCTAGGATTTGAGTTCCTGCAATGTTGAATTCTGAAATAAAAGAAGTCTATGCAGATGAGTGTCATTTAGTTACCCATCTGTTAGAGAAAAAAATAACGCGTTTCCTCACTACAACCAAATTATGTGTTGTCTTTTCTCTTTAATGCTATTTATAAAATCAATCCATGGTTCAGCCAAAACCTGAGGTTTAAAGAATGACACATACTGGTAAGATCTGATCTTCAGAGGCACAAACACCCAGGCATCTTTAAGGCATCTAAAGTTATGTACTACTGGGGAAACAACGTGTTAAGTAAGTTGTTTGTCCAAAGACTCAGAAATTTTCTGAGTTAGAAGAAGTGGGAACTGAACTCTGATCTCCATCCTCCTCATCCTGAGCTCTCCTCCCTCTCCAGGAGAGGCCACCATTCTCCTGGAGTAAGTACAGAACAAGTATAATACTGCAGGATGCTCACACAGAGCACTGAATAGCTTCTGGTGCCATCGTTTGGAGAAGTGAAATAGGGGTCATGACCACTTGTCAATCTCCATCTGTGGGAGGAATGGCACTGAACCCAGCTGCATAGGCCCCGTTATAATCTGAGTGATTGCAATTTGTCCCTTTAGAGTTTCCTCTTAATTTTGTTTGAGTATGACCTTTTCCTTCATCCTTGCAGCAATCCATTTTGTTCTATTGCTTCTCTCCTCTAGTCCACTGTTCGTTTTTCCCTAGGGTATAAATCCTATGTAGTGGCAACTCTCTAGAGCAATTGTCTGAATGAAAAGATAAAAACCGTTACCTAATGTTAGGTTGCCTTACTTTCCTGCAGCTGACCACACTGATTTTCTCATTGAGTGCAGTAAGAGCTTGATATGGAAAAGTAAAAAAATATTTTGCAGGCAGATTTAAAATCACATTTAATGTGTGAATTAGATACAAAGATCAACATGGAAACTATTTAGCAGAAAAAAAAAAGAATGAAATACCTTACACATCTTTGGAAACACAAATACACACTGAAAAGTAAGAAACAGATATTGGGTGACTCTGACACACTGGCCTCTCTGTCCATATCCAGGCCCCTGAGGGCGTCATTCCCTCTGATGCATGTCAGGAATTTCCTTTTGTTTCTTCCTGAACCATCTCCATCACTAAGATGGTGCCATCTGGCATCCAGATATTGTCTGCCTTCTTTTTTCCCCCTCTTTTTATGACTAGCACGAAGGTCATCTATGGTAATATGCTAAAAGCCAGGCACAATGTTAACATACAAAAGTATTTTTTGAGAGTTGGAGACAGAAATCTAAGCCCACGCCTCTCCCCTCATAAAAACTAGTTTGTTATACATAGAAAAACCCCATGCCTTTCTAATCACGACTGCTGCTTGTTCTGTCTCTTGCTGTCATGCTTTGCTGGCGTAATGATCCCGAGGGAGAGTTCAGATAGATAGTGTGGCTGCTGCCTTACACAACACATTTCTGAGTGGGGAAATGGTCATTTTAGAGATGGATCTTGACAACAGCACAACCCAAGTGACAGTACAGGACAACAAGGACTGCTCATCTTACACTGTTGTCCTACGAAAGATCACAATATTTTCCTTCCCATCGAGATTATTTTATAGCAGTTCTGTCAAAAAATAACATTTAATTGGCTCCATTTAGACATGCAGCAAGTTGGACAGAACAGTCCCCACAGCTGCCTCTAGGCTTTAAGTGGCCAAGTCAGTTACAAGTAAATCCTTGAGCAGCTGAACTAATGAGAACTGATTTAATATGACAGAACATGGATTTGTATTTGAAAACTGAGCACCCAGGTGGTTTCCTTAAAGGTGACCCTAAAGGACCGAGCTCACATTTGGCCTTTATTTCAATTGGGAATTATTGGGTGTCCTTTTTCTATGTAGTTGCCTAGTTCCATGAAGCACGTGGTAAACTACTACCACTGAATGTCTTGTGAATATTAACCAAATTTGACAGAGGGGTAAAGTTCTCTGTGATAACTTTTTCTCTCTGTTAATTTCAGATAATAGTAATAAAACCAGACATTATTGAGAGGAAGGCAAATGACAGTCAGACATATACAGACAAAATGAAACTATAAGATGTGCTGCCTTTGGAAATTCCTAAAGAACTAAATAATGAAAGGCATTACACACAGAGCAGTGAATGATTATAAATTACAGGTGGATGGACAATGTAACAAAAACGTCCAAGTTCATAACTTATGGTTTGTCATTTCACAACAAAAATCTCAATCAATACAGAGTTATAAATTCACATCTTCACATTCACAATGCAGCTGACAAAGAAGGATTTTGAAGCTCTAAAAATGACATCAAAATTGGTTGATTGCATCTTGATGGCTTCTAGAGGCTTTTTTTTTCTGTTTTTTTTTTCTTTTTCTTTTTAATGTAATAATAGACTTTTTTTTTTTTTTTGGTGAATTACCAATCTAACTATTTCCATGAGGACCTAAAATTAGTATATGATTCAACTTAGACATTAACAGAAAATGTTAGTACTGAGATACTGAAATAGATTGTATATGTAAGTTCCCTACTCAATGTTGTTATGAAAAGACTAGCTATTCTCAGGAATGTTATGCATATGGCTGTTACTGCTTAAAGATGGGTATTGCATTGACAGCCTTTCAGCAGACTTTTTTTTCTAAGTTTTTATTTATTGTTTCTGGCTCATGCATTATCACTAAAATTGCTTCCAAACCAAAACCAAGACCTGGATATCTTCAAGCTTTGGAAAAGCTTGAACAAAGACCCAGACTTTTTAGTCTTTTGTTTTAGCTATTAATCATCGTGCATAAAAATTCACACTTGAACAAAATTTGACACTGTGTTCATTCTGCACGAAAGTTAAATTCATGCTCCCAGAGTTGGGCTTAGAAAGAAAGAAAGAAAGAAAAAAAGGAATTATAAAATGTTACACCATGACAGAATTAACCAGGACAGTGTCACAGCTGTATTGGTATTCCACTGTTGTGAACAAAGTACTTGTCTAAGATGGAGTAAATAGATAAGGAGTAAGTACCCCATGTTTTTCAGACGAAGTAATGAGATAAATGGATAAGGACATCTGAATAAGGAAGCGTAATGGGGTCTTTAGTTCAATGCAGAGGTAAGTTGAGTGAGAAGGTGTCATCTGCTGTTCAGATATTCTAAAACATCTAAGTCATTTTCCTTTTATATCACACAAGGTCTGTTTTAATACCATGAATAATATACCAATGGATTTTCCAGAGTGCCTTAATAAAACAGAATTCATGAGATAAAAAACCTCTTTAGCATTCTCTTCAGCTTCTTTCTTCTTCTTACAGGACCTTGTCATCCACAACCCTTTGTTGCTAACACAGCCACATATAAACATTACTATACTATTTTTCTATAGCAATATCAATGTTTCTTAATAAAATTTATTTTAAATGTTTTGTCATTCTACAGAATTGCTCTTTTTTCAGATAAAACATAGGCTGCATTTCTAATTATAACCTTGTTTTTTTTTTCTTCTGATAAACTTCCTGACTGTACACCATTTTCTTTATGCTTCCAAGAGTTATAGTTTGCTAAATGTGCATTAAGATAACTAGTTTAATATACAGTGTTAAAAGTCACAACACAAACTGCACTTATTTTGGAATCATAAGATTTTCTGAACTTTGCCTGTGAGGGAATGAATTTATGAAGTCTGTAGGACTCTGAAGAGAGTAATACATCCATCCCATTATACTATTTGCTATAGCTGGTACTAATATATAAACAGATATGAATGTGTACGTATATAGGCATGTATATTTGCATGTGCATGCATATACATATTTAGGAATATATACGAGAGAGGATTTAAAAACTGGGGACACATACAATAAATCTTACATATCCAACATATATCAATTATATATCCAACCATAAACTACTTCAGATAAACCATGCCAAAATTTCACCTCTGTTGCCTAAAGAATAATATTTATTAGTCTAATGAACAGTTGTATTTGCATTGAGACAGGGTTATGTATTTCAGGTAGCTCTAATGTGACTGCTAATGTCTGCCACCCAAATGGATCTGTGATAGGATGAAGACAAACATTAAATTAAATTAAATGTTAACACGATGCAGGCTGAGATCAGTCTCGCAGAAGTGGTTGAGCAAAGACCAGTGGTTAGAAAGTGGTTAGAAAAGCAGGGAGGGGAAAATCCCTGCAACAATGAGGTAAGTGAAGGAATCTAAACCACAGCGATGAAATTTCTAGTTTATTTTCTGCTAAAAGTAATTTGCTTCACTTGCTATTATTACAGTGTTCTTTCACGGGTATGGGGGTAGAAAATCCTCGCTGGCTGCCCTATATTTTGCCTCTGACTACTCAAGGGCATTGTGAGACTAAGAAAAGATGTAAAGGTGCTCATATACACTGGTAAAGGGGATCGTATAACTACCTTAGATAGACTCTCACTGTAATATTATTGTAAATGACCTGAAATAAAACATGCATATATTCATTCAAATCCAATCTGTTATTTGCCCTCTTGAACTCTGTTTCTTTATACCTGAGCCTGATACAACCATCACTTACACAAACTGAACTCCACAGAATTACATTTGGCCCTATATTCAAATGAAAGCCAAATACATTTTCAAGACACTCTTAGCTCAGCAAAAGCTCCAGACACCCATGTTGCAAGAACCTGTTTTGAAAAAATTTTTAGGACTTACGATGGTTCTTCAGACACCACTGCTCCTTCTTCCAGCTCCTGAGCCTGCTTATACCATGGCAACTTTGCTTCCACGGGAATTTTCTCTACGGAACATAGAAAAACACATGAAAATACAAATCATGCAATAAAGTTTGCTTTCTTTCTGTCACTGCATAGACTGGTAATGCACATCTGTGTCCATTCATATGCAGGCTGACCACAAAAAAAAGAAAGAGGAGCAAGAGAGAAAGAAACTCCATTATTGCCTAGATCATAGAGATTATGAACTTATGAGGTTAGACTGTTATAGGTAGAAATGTCATGGTATTCTAATGCTAGAAAGGCATATTAAGTAACTCTGTGGAATATCCAACTGGGCTACAAAAATAGTCATGTTAGTAAGAAATTTTCAAAGGGAGACTTGAAAGTATAATGGCCATCAACTGCACACTGCAATGGCAAGTTATAGAAAAACCCTGCTGTTATCCTTATATTTTAGAACTTCAGAAGATACATTAAACCTGTTTTTGATAGATTGCAAAAATGAAGAAAATCTTGATTTAATGAGTGATAGTCCAAAAAAAAGGAGAGAAACTACAGCAAAATAGTTCAATTATACTTTTCAACTTTAAGCATATCAGTTCATCAGGTATGTGGGTTTAAAAAAATGAACTGGATACTTTTTCTGTCATTTCTGATGGAAAACAGCAGAGTTGTTTTTTTCTCCCTCCAGGATATGCAAAAAGTATAATGAGTTGCTCTTTTCTGGGGGATGTAGAGGCATTCCACCCTGAAGCCAAATCCCGCTTTCATACAGTGTCAGTGGGGATGGAGTACTGGAACTGGAGACAGTGGAGCTGTTTTAGCTCTACAGGAGTATAAAGTAAGAGCAAATTTGGCACTATTATTTGAGAATGAGCTCTGCAATTCAACAGAATATTCTGGGCTAGGATCAGGGTAAAAAAAGAGGAGG
>NW_010589470.1:119500-212378 GCF_000705375.1 Tinamus guttatus
GAGAGGAGAGGAGAGGAGAGGAGAGGAGAGGAGAGGAGAGGAGAGGAGAGGAGTGAAACTCAAACTACTGAAGAGAATCAGGGCTAGGTATATTCACCACTCAAAAATCACCTAAGTCTTTTAAGTTTAGGCAAGGTATAGATTAGTCAATGAGGGCAGATTAATGTTATTCAAAACAATTGAGAATTTTCTGTAAATTTGCTGCACACAATACTAAAAATTTCATATAAGCACAAAAAACTTTCCATAATGTCAGTAAGAACACTGAGGAATCATAACTTACAAGTTGATTTCACAGCTACTGCAACTTCAGTCAAGCAAATTTTTAGGAGTAAGTTTTAAGTGGGAAAGAAAAGACATTAATACAGTTATTATGCCTCTCCCCCAGAAATACCTTGCCAAGTTCTTACTCTAGCATATTTATTAATGCCATTTAAGGATGAATATTTGCCAGTACAGCTCTTAGTTTAATCTACATTTTATGGCATTTGTTATCCAAAATATGCAGGAGATATTTCTATTTATATGCTCAGCAGCTTGTTTTACGACTTTTAGAAAGCCAGATCTTACTACTATGCTTTTTCCTTGGATGTAAATGCTTGTAAAAAGCAAAAGCTCTCTGTGTAGTTTTCTGCTATGTGGCTTTTTAAATAACTTTTCATTTTTAAAGGTGCCTGTTTAACAGGAGAGGCAGGTAAAGTCTATTTTCATCACTAGTATTCTAAAATAAATTGAAAGATTAAAAATGTTCATATTTCACAGTGTTCTTTTCTCCCTACCCTAAAAAAGAACCCAGAACCCTTCCCTTCACCCAAATTCCTAGCACAAGCTAAAAGAAGGAAGTTTAATTTGAAAGATTAATGGAAGTTCTCTCTCTTTATAAGACAGTTAAAGGGAAAACATTTAAGAGGTATATCATGTAGGAAGTTGTATCAAATTAGTACACATCCCCTATAAAATCAAAAGTTATTACTTAACCTAAGGATATCCTATATTTTCTTGATGGTTACCCAGCTCCAGAATGAAACTTCAGGTTAGATAAAAATATTTACTAGAATCTTTGCAATAGCTACTGCCTTTAATTTATGATACTGGATTCACCAAATAAACAGATAATCTTCCAGCACAGAATAAGAAAAAATCGAATTGAAAGAGACCTCAGGGGTCATTTCACAGCAGCATAGAACCACAGAATCATTATCACAGAATCACAGAATGGGTGAGGTTGGAAGGGACGTCTAGAGATATCTCACCCAACCCCTCTGCTCAAGCAGGGACACATAGAACACATGGAACAGGGTCACATCCAGGCGGGTTTGGAAGATCTCCAGAGAAGAAGACTCTATAGCCTCTCTGGGCAGCCAGTTCCAGGACTCTGTCACCCTCACAGGAAAGAAATTCTTCCTCATATAGAGATGAAACTTTCTGTGTTTCAGTTTGTACCCATTATCCTGTCATTGGCCACCACTGAGAAGAGTTGGGCCCCATCATCCTCCCTACATACTCCCCTCAGATATTTGTACACGTTGATAAGATCTCCTCTCAGTCTTCTCTTCCCCAGGCTAAACAGGTCTACCTCACCTAATCCTTCCTCATAAGATAGATGCTCCAGTCCCTTAATCATCTTTGTTGCTCTATGCTGGACCCTCTCTAGAAGTTCCCTGTCCCTCTGTGCTGGGGAGCCCATATGTGGCTTCACCAGGCCTGAGCAGAAGGGCAGGATCCCCTCCCTCCACCTGCTGGCAAGGTTCCTCCTCATGCAGGCCAGGATCCCACTGACCTTCATGGCCACAAGGGCACACTGCTGCCTTATCATTAACCTGTTGTCTATCACGACTCCCAAATCCCTATCCATGGAGCTACTTTCCAGCAGGCCAACTCCTAATCTGTCCTGGTGCCTGGGGTTATTCCTCCACAGGGGCAGGACCCTGCACTTGTCCTTGTTGAACCTCACGAGGTTCCTCTCTGCCCAACTCTCCAACCTGTCCAGGTCTCTCTGAATGGCAGCGCAGCCCTCGGGAGCGTCTGCCACTCCACTCAGTTTGGTGTCATCTGTAAACTTCCTCAGGGTGCCCTCTGTGCCCTCATCCAAGCAAACAAATTGAACAGCACTGGGTCCAGTACTGACCCCGAAGGGACACCACTTGCTCCAGGCATCATTTATCATAACCCTCTGAGCTGTACCATCCAGCCAGTTCTCAATCCATCCCACTGTCCACTCATCTAACCCACACTTCCTGAGCTTATTATGGTTGGAAAAGACTTTCAAGATCATCAAGTCTAACTGTAAGCCCTTCAACACTATGCCTGCTAAACCATATCCCTAAGTGCCTCATCTACATGTTTTCTGAACACTGCCATGGACCATTACTCCACCACTTTGCTGGGCAGCCTGTTCCAAGACTTGACTACTCTTTCTGTGTAGATTTTTTTTCCTAATATCTAACCTGAACCTCCCTTGGCACAACTTGAGGCCCTTTGCTCTTGTCCTATTTTTTTAGTTATTCTGTAGCAAAGATCGACCCCTGCCTCACTACAACCTCCTGTAGAAACACTACAACCTTCCCCTGAGCCTCCTCATCTCCAGACTAAATAACACCAGCTCCCTCAGCTGCTTCTTATGAGGTCTCTATTCCAGCCCCTTCAGCAGCTTCATTGAACTTCTTTGTACACCAAAGTGCAGCACCCCAATGTCTTTCTTGTAGTGAGGGGCCCAAAGCTGAACACAGTATTCGAAGTGCTGCCTCACCAGTGCTCAGTACAGCAGGATGATCACTTCCCTGGTCCTGCTGGATACATCACTCCTGACAGGAGTCAGGAGGCCACTGGCCTTGTTGGCCACCTGGGTACATGGCTGGCTCCTGTTCGAGCTGTCGACCAGCACCCCCTGATCCTTTCCTGCTGCACAGCTCTCCAGCTGCTCTGCCCCAAGCCTGGTCCAGTTCTCCCCTGAAAGCATGATTCAGCCAGCTATGCAGGTACATGAGCCTTCAAATATTATCCTGCACTCTAAAAGAGGGAGAACTATGAGAGAATTGCAAAGGAGTAAAATTACACCAAAAACAAACAAACAAACAAACAAAAATCAAGGAAAACAGCTTCATGTATAACTTGGGAGAAGAGGGAAGAAAGAAATAGCCATCTACAATCAGAAGTGAATTACAATTGCACAGCTAAGGGCAGTATAAGAATCTATCCAAGATAAAGCTGCCATGCCATTGCAAGAATCTGCTTCCAATAAATTGCCATGGACTTTGTTCACAGAGAAGAGTCCCTGGAAGAAACTTTTCAACAGCAAGCAAGGTGTTCTTAGATGGTCTTGCACCTTCTTGAGTTTCCTTGGCAGAAGCAAGTTGTATGTAGTTTGTACTACCCCATTTCTGATGTCCTACTGCATTACGCTCGCACTATATACAGCAGGCATACAGGAGCTAGCTTTGCCTTGGCTCTGAACACAATAAACAAAGACCCATAAATGGAGTGGACTGACTGAGCCCAAGCCACTAGGTGTGCAGAGGAGGCTCAAGATTATGCTAACACATCCACCAGGCTCTTTTCAGCTTGGAAGAGGAACAGAGTGAGCTCATGTCGGTATGCAGTATACAGTGAAAACATACCCATTACTCCCCAGAGGCCAAAAGTCTGGGCTTCACCACTTTGTGACTGGCAGGTACAGCAGATTTTCATGTTCCAAATAAACTGGAATCTTTAAACTTGACAAGTTCATTCATCATAGGACACTGAGTATAGAAATTTAAATTCCAAATTTTGAGTTTTTTTTGGTCTTGGATTCACAAGAGGTTGCAGGTCACTCTTATTTTACAAGACCTCATAATAAATACTCTTAATACTTACCGAGGATAGCAATTCATTTTTGCAAGAAGTCATCAAGATCTTCTCATGACAAGTTTCCAATTTAGAGAATTTAAGTTAACCTGCTTTACTGTAGCTCAGAAATTAGTCAATTTTTATACAACAGAGGTTATCTCCACACACATATATATTTATATTCACAGACATACACAAATATATCTATGGAACCAAGTGATAACTGAAACATTAGATACCTCTAACTGCTGCAACTATCCTCTGACCATTAATTTGTTCTCCAGGACCTTTTATAACTTTCCTATCCCGTGAGAAGATCCAAACAGTGGCTATGTAGCAATAATGCTGAAGAAATGTTTTCTCCTTCTCTCAAAAAAATGTGAAAAATTTATCAATATGTTACTCTCTGTGTGAGGCCCAAGTCAAGAAGCATTCCAATCTATAACCAAATGAGTACTTTTTATTATAAGATGCTTCAAGTCTGAAAGTCTGTCAAACTGCAGCCTTGTAGGAAAGAATTTCTCACTGGGATACAGTGCTTGACTTATTTCAAGCCTCCAACTTCTAAGCAGCTTTCCTGCTTCCAGACTATTTAAACCTATAGTTTAAACATCTACCATAAGTATTATTTATACATTAAATTCCTCTAATAAAATGGGCTAGATTTAGTCTGATACAGCTTACACAAAAGTCAAATTTAGACATTGTTTAGACATCAGTCTGTGTCCAGCACAAATGGACAGTTTAAGTCCTAGCATTTATAGGAAAGCAGAAAGGACTGGCATTCACTCCACCTTGCTATCAGGCAAACTGGGTTAAGAATGGCAGACCTTAAAGCTATAACTTTAGAATTCAGTGCAAAAGGAAACAGTGCTCATAAAACAAATATTCCTGAGACTCTTTCTATCTCGTTACCTTTGGGTTTGTAGCAAGGAGTGGGTATGATGCATTCCTCTTTTATATGTGGCTTTGTTTTAGGGCTACAGCCTCCTGTATGCATCCCTCTGTGATCAATGCAAAGAACCACACGGTATCTGAGCCCCTGTCCACACGTCACTGTGCACTGAAAGAAAACAGAAGGAATGAAGGAATGAGCATGGTGTGTCACATGTGGAAAATAAAATGGGTATATTTAACAGAAGGATGTGTAAACTGTGGGACAAAATGTTAAGCAGTAGCACCCTATCTTCATGTTAGATTGCTCATAATACCGGGTAGCTTTAGGTAAGGTATAAAATTGACACATATTTTTCCCTTTTTGCTCAGCAGGTATGTTTGGTTTGGAAATCTGTTGCTCTGTTTCTCTTGCAGTGTCACTCTCAGCATTGGCTGGTTGGCTGGTGGCCATCTGTCTCATATTGGATATGCTCAAAAACACCCTGTCATTTTCATCTAGAGCCACTCTGCTCTGCTTGGACAAAGTAGTGGGGCTTATGGGTCAGCAAGGGTGACATTCAGCTATTTTGGAATACAGCACAAAACAAAATGGGAAACTATTTGGAATTTCTTCCTCAAAACACTTTCTTAAGATTTTTTTTTCCCTCACATGTATTTTTGGTAAGGTACATCTCATTTTCCTCCTAAACAGAAAGTTTCAGAAGCATCTGGATGGAAGGGAATCAACAGTACCAACACATAGGGAGGACTAGGATACCACTGATATTACTTTGCTCTTAGGGAGTAGCTTTCATCTGGTAATCAGTAAACACTTTGCAAACAGCAAGAACACCTCAGCTAAGGGTGACCTATCTTAGATTTGTTTATTTATTTATTTATTAAAAATTTTACTTGTTGAAAAACTGAGTCTACAAGAAACTTGTGTCAGGAGCAAGTCTTTATGAACAAAAGGTCCATCACAGGACTTTCATTCCAGATGTCTACTTTCTTAAAAAAGTAAAACAGAGTCAGGAACAGACAAGCTAGAGGGACAAATGCATCAAAAAGGAGATTCAGTTCTGGCTGTACACATTTCTGGCCATTTCTTAGCAATTCATAATACTTAATTTATGGCTGGAGAGCTGTAGTAAAGATATACCATTACATGCCCATGAAAAGCTTATTCCTTTTGTTTTGTGCATTTCATTTGTGTTCACAGTTTATTTTTTCTAGAGGACCACTAATTAACATGACAGATCTGATTTATTTTTCCATCATTCTCTTTAATCTTTAAATCCTTTTCTTATTAATTCTGAATATTTACTTTGTACCAAGACAAACAGAATCATTTAAAACAGAGATCATAAAAACGAGAAAGGAAAACAGCTACAAAGAATATTTCTATATTGGCAGGCTCACTAAACTATTGGCATTACTCTTTGAATCCAAGATGTACTCTTAATGCATCAAATACAAGACCAGCAAAGCCAAACTAGTTACCGGAGACCATTCCTGAGCAAGCCACTTTGGGCAGTCAAATATATTGCAAGGCTGGACAACAGGCATCTTTGGAGTGTACATGCACTTCCACTCTTCCACAGGGCTGATATGCCCTTGAATGTCTTCCTCCACACAGGAGACACTGCGGCTTTGAATACCCCCTCCACAGGAGGACGAACAGGCAGTCCAGGGCGTACTTTCCCACCTGAGAACAGAGCAAAACAAAGCAGAGGCTTCAGAGAAAAAGGAACTCCTCCTTGCCCTCCTTCCCCAGTTGTATAGCCTCTTATCTACAGGGTTTTTTTTTATAATTAATCTGAGTAGAAGTTATTTAGGTGTTTTTATAAATAGGTGTAACAACAAAGATTTTGGCTCTTGTCTTTTAAGTTACAGATTAGTAACATGAAATCTCCTCTAGTCTACAAATCCAGTGACTGCCACAGAAATTATAATTACTTTTAACTTGATTCCTCCTAATTAACTGATGTGATTATCATGTCTTCACATGGCTTCCCACATTCTGAGACATCTTTGTCCTAAACTGCTAGAACCTCAATGAACTCTGAAGCCAATGTCCCTTTTGCTAAAATGAAGTGGAAAACAATAATTCTTCCTTTGGATGACACAACTGAATAATAAAAAAGGAAAAAGGGAGGAAATTCTCAAAAGAGAGAAGGTGAGGCTATGACTGATACAATAAATGACCTCTGATGTAGAAACCATGCAGGCGTTTGATTACAGTGAGAGGAATTCAGAAAGAATGTTAGAAACTATAATGAAAAAAACAACTGAATGATGTATTTGTTCTGACAAGTCACGAATACTTATGTGAATGTACTGTATTACATGAGAATTACATATACAATTGTGTATACATCCTTTTACGCATGTACACACGCATGCGCAAAAAATACAGAATGGCATTTCCTTTTTTTAGGGGTTGTTGTTAGAGAAAGGTATGGGATCACTGTCATGAGCCAATGTGGATAACCTTGTATCGATTTACACACGTCTTAAAGTATAAACATATGTATCAGCTACTTGAAAACACTTAAAAAATCTTTAAGGGGAAAAAAAAGACAACTTTTTTACAACTTTTTTTGTCTAAAATGGTGATTAACAAATTTATATTTTTTAATTTAAAAAAGAATCTATTTCATGTAAATCCCCTTACCTCTTTCCTCATTCAGGCAAGAGGGAAAAAAAAAGCCAAAGGTGAAGATTTTCTCTCCCAGTCACAGCAAAACAATTATTTTAAAAAAAAATCCAACAGATTTCAAAAAATATTAAGCAATATGAATAATGTTTATCATTCGCTTTGATTTTTCTTCCCATACATGAATCTTATTTTGACCAGTTCCAGTACATTTGACGTATTACGTATTATTGGCTAATAGTCGAGAGTGTTGTTAAACTCAGTGTGTGAAAGGACTTGTAAACATCTGTTTACAAATAAACCCACTGATTAATTGTATCACAAAGATGAATTGAAAATATTTTCACACCACACCATATATTCACCATTGTGTGCTCTGCATAAGCCGCAGATATTGCAAATGGGTCCTTCTAACAATATCTATGTTCAAATATGTTTCCTGTGACACCTGTGAATAAATTTCTAAGCATATAGCTGAGGTTTCTAATTATGACTAATCTAAATGTAGATACTTCATATTGGAACCTATTAACAGCACAAACTGCTGAAACCAGCCTCAGCTAGCTTTTCCCATGCATAAAAGTATAGTGTCTGCCATTCTCCATTTGTCTTTGGGACAAATTTCTAGACACCTAGTGCTAGCTCAGCAGTATAAAGCATCTTAAATCTAGGCAAGGAGTTTGGTGCTCAGTTTTTATGTTGGTGTAAGACAAGAAAGTTAAAATTTCTCTGCCACGCTGCTGCTTAAATCAGAAGTTATAGCTCCTTGTGATGTAAAAAGGACGATGTGTTGTCTGAGAATATGTGAAAGGAACTGCTAGAATTAGGATCTGGCAGAGACCACTGAAGCAAGCACTGTATCCACTCATCCCTACTTCTACCTCTTCAGGATGAGTTTCATCTTCTGTCCTTGTTGTTAGGAGCCAGTCTCACCAAACAGGTAGCACAGCCAGAGTATGTTTGGCTTGCTTTTGTTTTGCTTAATTTTTTTTCTTAAATTTTGCAAATTCAGAGGAAATGCATTTTATTCCCCTGACTTGGTCTTGTATTGTGCCAGCCTCATGGTCTGCTCTGTTTCTGCTGTCTCCATCACTGAGTTTTGGAGGATATATGCCTCTCTGGGGCAAAAAGGGAATACCTGAGCTACATTTGAGGGTTCACCGGAGAACATGTGGCAGTTGAAAAGGAGGAATAACAGCAACAGCAGCTGGGAAATCACAGAAAGAAACGGAGGGGACAGAGATTCCAGCCAGCAGTTGCTCCCTGAATTTCTAATAAGAGCCTTTAAGAGAGAAAGATGTGACCAGGAGATTGGACGTAAAGGGACAGTTACAGGGTGAGACCATAACCCAGAATAGCTGCAGAACCAGTTTCAGGCCTTTGATCATTTCCAAGGAATGATTTTTTTTTTTTTTTGCTTTCAGGGTTGCTGAAAGTCAAATATCCCAGGGCATTTTCCGTTTTCTTCAGCTGTGAAAAAAACTCTGTCCTCTGGCCAGCTCAAAATGCTTTTAGCTTAAATACATCCTTGAACTGCCAAGTGCTGCTGATTCATGCTCTAATCTACAGTTGTTCTGGAGAAACTCTACTCCTGGATGACTTGGATGAAGGTACCCTCAGCAAGTTCACAGGTGAAACAAAACTGGGAAGCATGGCTGATACACCAGAGGGCTGTACTGCCATTAAGAGGGAGATGGGCAGAGAGGAACCTCATGAGGTTCAACAAGGTCAAGTGCAGGGTCTTGCACCTGGGGAGGAATAACCCCAGGCACCAGGATAGATTAGAGATTGACCTGCTGGAAAGCAGCCCTGCAGAGAAGGACCTGGTGTGTCTTGATGTACAACAGAGTGACCATGAGGCACCAATTGGTCCGTGTGTCCAAAAAGGCCAATGCTGTCCTGGAGTGCATTAGGCAGAGTGCTGGCAACAGGTGGAGGGAGGTGATCCTGCTCGTCTCTGCTCAGGCCTGCTGAGGCCACATCTGGAGTGCTGCGTGCAGTGCTGGGCTCCCCAGCACAAGGGGCATGTGGAGCTACTGGAGAGTATAGGGCTATGCAAATGATCAGGGGACTGGATCTGTCCTATGAGGAAGAAGCAAGAGACCTGCGACTCTGCAGCCTGGAGAAGATTAAGCAAGGGTATTTTATTAATGTGTATAAATATCTGAAGGGAGACTGTAAAGAGGATGGGGAAAGACTTTTTTCAGCACTGCCCAGGAACAGAAGGAGAGGAAACAGGCACAAACTGAAGTCCAGAAAGGCTTGTCTACGTTTGAGGAAAAAATTCTTCATTGTAGAGGTGACAGAGCCCTGGAACACACTGTGGAAAACTACAGAGGCTGTGGAGTCTCCTTATGCAGAGATCCTTAAAATCTGCCTGGATGTGACCCTGTGCAACAAGCTCTAGCTGTCCCTGCTTGAGCAAGGGGGTTGGACTAGATGATCTGCTGAGGTCTCTTCCAACCTCAACGATTCTGTGATTTTGTGATTCTCTCATTCTCCCTCTTTTTCTCTTTTGTAAATATACGTGACCTTTTCGTACAATTAAAATAAAATCTGGTTAAATCAATGATGGAGTCTTAAACTCCATATTAATATCCTACTTCTATATTCCTTATAAGATGAGCTTTAATTCCTAGCTTCTATATTCCTTATAAGATGAGCTTTAGAAGGATGAGGTTAGAAGATATGTTTCTTTCTAAGAAAGACCTGAGGAAAAAAAAGGTTTTTCAGAAAAAAAAAAAGGAATAAGAGGCAGTGATACATTTTAAGAGCATATTTCATGAGTATTTAATGAGATAACAACTCTGTGTTCCTAAGAATTTATATAGGAAGGAAAGAAGTATTGCACAGAAAATATAAACTGAACACTACTGGAGGGTAACCATGTCTACTTGACATATATATCCCAATGACATAAAACACAGGAGGTTCCAGCATGAACAGGAGCCATTATGCGTGGCAAGTAGGTGCCTCTCTTTCTTGTCTTCTCAATTACAGTTTGGGACGACTCTGCAGAGCCTGCATCAAATTTGAATGCACTGTGTTTGTGTACTCAAACACGAGAACTCACTGCACTGGGCCTCACCATTGTTTAGGAGAGATCATTTCCTCAGCAGGGTGAGACATTAGCTGGAAGTTGCTTTCAGTAATAGGAGACTCAGTAGCACAACAAATTAATGGAGAAGGAAATGAAGCACCATGCATGCTCAGACAGTTTTTCAAAACCAAACGGTTTTTATTTTTCATCTACTTTTGATCATCCATTCTATTCACAGGTGTTTGAGAAACTACTCTTATAACTATTTTGAGAATCTCAAGTGGATCCTCTCACATTAAATACATTAATGATGAGATAATGAGTCATATACATCAAGTCTTGATTCTAATCCTGCTCCTGATCTCTGAATTCTTAAAGCAGCCAAAGGAGTAGGGCACCCAGCGAAGGTGTTAACACATATTTTCAGGATAAGGCCTCAACATTAACACTTTCTAAAACTAAAAACTGCCAATTTATAAGCACATCATCTCTACGCAAGAGACATTAAGGCACAAAGTGGGAGGCCAGTGTCTGGAATACTACACCCAAAGACACAGTGTGAAATAAGAAGAGAAACACCATCAGACAGACAGAAATACTCAATACAAACCTCAGGCTATGGTCCAACTCAGAGATGAGAGAAGGGAGGGAGACGGAAAAGCAAGAGAAGGGAGAAAAAAGGTAGAGAAAGAGAAAGGGAATATGCGCGCAGTGAAGCTGCATTACTGCCCCCGCTAAGGTATAATTTCATCTCTGTATCAGCAGAATTTATAGCATCACATTAGCATTTGAGCGTCTCAGAGTTAATCTGCAAGACAATTCAGTGCAAGAGGAAAGAAGCATGTGTTATCCTCATTTTAGAACAAAGCCACAATGTGGAGATATGAGAAAAAGCAATAAATGTGTTTGTTAATCCTAGCATCTGGTTGATTGTTTTACGTACCGAGGAAGGGGATGGTAGAGGTCATAGGGCATGATCTGCTTGTATCCATCACTGTTAGGAACAATAATGCCAACCCTCTGAGTAGAAGGTACACATAATAAAATGAACACTAGATGATTACATTATACAACTTTTTTTTTTTTTTACACAGTATCACAAAGTAAATCCCAAATCAAGAATATTTTACCTAAATTGCTAATACATTTAAAGCCAAACATACGCTCCTATCTCGCTGTTTGCAAGTAATTCCAAGGATAAACTACCAGTTAATATTTTATTCTCATGAAGATACTACTGTCTGACTAAGCGTTGTTACACATTTTTTCAACTGAAGTACCCAAATATTATTTTTTATACATTTTTATGTTTATATTTAATATTACACAAATTGACAAAATGATTTTCTTCCTCAAAAATAAGTTTTCCTATACACAGTATTTTCTCTTTAAGATTCCCTGAAGACAATAAGAGAACTTCTGTCAGCTATAGAGAGCTCAAGATAAAACTCTCTTAAAACTAAAATATGGTTGTTTCTGCCCTTCAGATACAATGTCTGCTTCTACAGGAGCTGGGGTTAGAAACTGAGGGCATCCCAAGTGCAAGACTTCAAAGATGCAATTCATGCCTCACTGTCTTAAAGTCGTCAAATTTTATTCATCTTTAGATCTTACCTCTTTATTTGAGCTGTTCTGAAAAAGAAACTGGATTGAAGATTTCTTTTTGACATTGTGGTGACTGACTAGCTTGGTTTGATAGGATATTATTATTATAATATCTATAGAATGTAATGTCTAAATATTTTAATAGGCAATAGTGAAGAGTTTTTTTTTTTAATGAGAATTATGCCAGTTATGTATGAGACAGTTCTAACAACATATTGACAAATATGTAGTTTCACCCAAATGCTAGTCTGGGATTTCACACACTGCGTGAGGGGTAGTTTTGGTGGATTCTGACCCAGAGCAACTCTCTACCCACCTCCTCTCCCAGCTATCGGGCTGGTTAATTAGTGTCAAATGGATGATCCCAGAGCACCTTATATATAACAGCTTCATCAGCACCACTGTGTGCTATAGGACTTCAAGGGGAGCATTTTGGGACAGTGCCATGAAAGGGTTAACGCCAATCACACTAAAATGAAAAGCTCTCTCTCAGCTCAAGTAATAAACAATGGAAACTGATTGAAAAGGATGGAGTTGGGTGTTGAAAGCCTTGTGCAAAGGAGAGGTGCAAGGTGTCCTGCTGAGGGTTTCTGTAAGGAGAAGAAAGCCAGGAAGGAGAAAGGGAGAAAGTATTCTCCATCCTCAACACAGGTCACTGAAGTGTGCTCTAAACATTCAAAGGAGTCTTGTCAAGCCCAGCCTAAAGAGCTCTATTCTCCTTTCAGTTGGTAGGATTTTTATGTGCATAATTCTTCTATGATAGAAGAATAGATCCCATTGTGCTTCCCAGTGAAGAGTCAGTGCTAGGTCAGCGTGCAGGAATTTTCTAGCTAATGCATTAGAAGATGCTGAGTGCACGAGAGTGTGCGTGACGGGGACAGGGCTGCTCCATGTCAGGTTAGCAGCCTCTACAGTCACAGGAGTGTGGGCATGGCTGTGTGTATCTGCAAGTACACAGAGCTGCCTGTTTCCACAAAATCTGAAAATCCCTAAAAGGCAGCTCTGTATGATCAGTAAGCAAGACTGACAAATGGCTGTAGAAGTTTGAAAAACTCTGCAGCAATGTTTTAGGAACTCAGGAGGGGACCTTTTGTGATATTTTTTTACTTTTGGGAATATATGCACCTTTCCTGAGCACTGATGCTGAAGTTCTAATCTGAAGCTGGTTGCACTTTCCATCTTATCAGCTTGCTGAGGAATTGGTGGGGAAAAAAAAGATGAATACACCTAGGCCAGAAAGAAAATAATTACACTACCTAAACTTATAACATCTAAGAAAGGAAAAGATTTCAAAGCCTGTTTTTCCCTCAAAGTGAGAAAAAGTTATTTTCTAATAAACATAGTCTGTACGCATAATCAAGGTCTTCTGCTGCTACATGCATTAGAATTCAGAAAATTCAAGGCCATTCCAATAGAAATAACTGACTCATATCCAAACATTGTTTGGAAATTAAATAACATCTGCAAAGCACTAAAAAGGGACCAAATTAATATTGTCATTGGAAAGCTTTGACTCTCACAGAATTTTGCATCCACAAACTACAAACAATATAAAGTTCCATGGAATACTGATATCATCATTGTACGTTTGCGAAAGTCTGCCAAACACTGATTCTGTCACGGTAAGATAATGGTCTCCAGAAGGGTAAGTTCTAGTCTTATAGGTCCTATGGGTCCTATAGAGAAAAAAGACCCCCAACCTCAGCATGATCTTTAAAATGAAAGTATTTACTTTAGTCAATATTTGACAATCTTTTTTTTTCTTTCTTAATTTTGCATTGATGACTACCAATTAAAATTTCAAAAATCAACTTGAATAAGTAACAGATGATCATTATACCATTAGCAGCAGCTACTATTTAGTCTAGTATTTTCCACACATACACCCAAAAATAAACCTAAGTGAATCATGTAAAAAAAACTTTGAGATTGTTTTGATGAATCTTGTACTTTCTAAATGATCAGAAAAACTTAAATTCCATGCCCCTATCAATCCATCATAATTTTACAAAAAGATGGAAGAGATCTAGACTTCAGCTTCGTTCACTGTGTATTGCTCAGACAATGCAAAGAGGGTGATGTAGGATGATGAGCACATCATAGGTGTAAAATGGAAAGAGCAAACAGCTATTGCTGCAGTACTCTGAAATTCCTGGCTGTTGTGGGAGTTGCAAACAATATTTATTCACTCAATAGACAGTACAAACCTGCTTTTGCAGGAGCAAGGGGCACAAAGCAGGTTTTGGAGAGTTTTTTTGTCTCTTGTTTCTGACATCTCATGTCTCTCAGATCAACAAGGTGTTTATACACCCTGCAAACGTTATACCCCTGTTTTCTTCCTGAATGCTGGCAGTTTCAGCACAATTGCTCTTCCAAGGTGGAATGGAAAGTGTGGATGTCAGAGGTAGGTGTCCTATCTCTTCACATGCTCTGGTTCCCCTGGGACTTATGCCCGCAAGCTTCGTTTCTTGTAAATTTTGCTGTTGTCTTTCCTTTTAGCTTATTTACCTCCATAAACTACCCTCTTAGGGCAACTGATCATCATCTCGGACAGTTTTCTCCCTTAGCTACCTGATGTCTCTCAGATAATGTACCAGCTCTTCTCAGCTCTTGGTATTTGTGGCTTGACTCCAGAGAAACCCAAGGACAAGCAGCCTCAAAGCTGCTTCCCTCCATGCCGGGACTATTGCTCTCTGTAGTCCTGGTGCTGCCCCAGCTCCCATGGGCTACCCTCCGGCTCATACCATTCACTTTAGTGGGTGTTTTGTTTCTTTTGGGGGATTCTGTCTGCTGTGCTGTGGGCTGCATGCCTGCATGTGCTCCAGAACCCTGGAACTGTTGCATCTGTTTTCTGATGGGCACTTGTACAGCAAAAACTGAAAACTGGGTGACTTGAGAAAAAACAATCTGCTGGGCAGTGACTATGTCTTCTAAGCAATAATGTGAAGCACATCTAATATACTAATTGGAATTGATAAATACATTAATAATAAAAAGTTGAAGCAGCTTAAGAAGTTGGCTGTGGACAGTTAATTCATTAATTAACTGAAGGAAAATGCTTGGTAGACTGCATGTAAGACATACATATACCTATGATCCAGAGTTCTCCAGAGAAGCATAGTTATCACTGAAGGGAGGACAGGCTTATGAAGCAGTCCCAATTTATCGTTGCAAATCTTGTCACAAAGGCAATATGTGACACTACACCCTTGTCTCATGGTGCTTTATAAACACACTGCTGTGACAGTCACCTTTTACTGCAAGAATACGTTCTGCCCTGAAAAACGGACACCAACACCTTTAAAAAGGCAGCCTCTGTTAACGTTATTCATGTGTTACTTTTAAAATCACTGTTTCTATGGAAAATCACTGTTTCTAGATTATATCTATAGTAACAATATACTTTCAGGCAAGGTTGTTGGCTCTTGCATATAGTGGCACCGTCATTCTAAACCATGCTAGCAGCATCAATTCCATTTGTGGTTTCTGGATCACCATACTTAATCCTGAAATAGATATAGTCGTAAGGCACATGCCTTGCACTCTGCCAGCATGGAACCTGACCTGAAGAGCTTTGTATACTCTGTCTTCAGTGCTTTTATATACCCAAAGAGCTTTACACATCAGAGAAAGCCAATGTGTCTTATCTAAAAAGTTTCAAAATGGGCAGTCACTGAGTACTTTAAAAACATACTTAAAAAATGCAAAAGACTGAGAAAGCTGTATTTCTGTGTCAGCCTCCAGAAAGACTCCATAATTTAAACAGCTTCAGTAATGCATCATCTTTAATATAAATGACACTGACTTTTTTGTGGTGCATTGACTTCAAATTGTAAGAAATGTATGGTCTGCTTATCATTACTGTGAACTGTTAAAGACTAATCTCAAAAGTGAGAAAGGGATTTTTTTTTAAGAAAATATATCTGATAGTGGATGAGTGAGCTAGATGGATTCTTCCTCTAAAAGATTTGAAATATAAATAAATAAAATGGAATGCACAGAAGTTTCCAATTTTCATTCAGTTTAACATTTTATGGTTTTTTGGATAGCTAGTGATTGATACAGAAACTGAAATCTGTTATTATTTTCTAGTACTACATGATTAGCTGAATATACACTGCAAATCTGAACAGTGAAGTATCTTTGTAACTCACTATCTGACTACTTGCTAGAATTTTGGTTTCTTCTAGGATTTAATTAAAATAGACTGCCATCACCTTTCCTATAATTTTGTCTTGGATAGACAGATATCTCTATTTGATGCTCACTGAAATACAAAATCAACTTCTCTGCTTACAGACTGTTATCTGAAGTACCTCAGCAGTCTTTCTTTTTGTCTTTATGTCTTTCTTTAACATAAACAAAGCTTGAATTTATTCAACTAGTGTATTTTGACCTAACCTTCCTGCCTCTTCTGACAAAGTTATTTGTTAACTTAATTTGAATACCTTTTGCCTTACACAAAAGATTTAGTTCTTGCCTATTTGTTTTGAGAATAAAATTGCCTCCTAAAGCATTAGCAGTATTCGCAAGTGACCTTTATCCTACTCTTGAACTCTGACGACCTGCGTTACAACAACCAGAATAATGTCACCGCTCTCAGTGACTTCTCTGCTTACTTTTCCAATATCTGTAGACATAGACACTGTCATTCCTATGCAAATATATGATTACTTCCAATTCATCTTTCCTGAAAAATGCCCCGATGATTCCTTTCCTGCTGCTCTGAAACCTTTTTGACCTTGTAAGCCTTTTTTACCCCTTTCTAATGCACAATGAATAATTTTAGCTCATTCCTCCAACAGCCTTGGTACTTTCTCAGACACTTCAGAATTGTTCAAATACTTTTCTCCATTAATTTACAAGCGGAACAACTTATGTTAATTGGCTCTTTCAGTTTCAGGTGACACACTCTTCACTAATATCAGTCTAACTTTTCTATCACGCACAGCTTCAGCCAAGATTGTGTAAAAGCCTTTTTTCACTTCTGTTTTAACAGGAAGGAGAAAAAGGCTCCATTCTCTGTGTTCCACACTGAATTGCTGTTTGTTGTTAATGGTTCTTTCTGTCTCACTCACGCTGATGAGACTGCCTGTGGAAACGGAGACCAGCTCCCGGCTACCAGAGGCAACCGAAGTTCAGAGAACACTACAAGGCAGAAAACCTCCCTCAACACCCTGCAACAAATTAAGAAACAAGTAAAAATGACCCAAGCCCCAAAAATGACCATTTGCCCGAGGCAGAGATGAGGAAAGGACAGTAGCATGACCAGTGTCTCACATCCATTCAAAAAGCTGGTCTGTTGTCAAAAGCCCACTATCTGCAGTAACTATGGGATATTTTATATGAAAGAATATTCAAGGCAAAGTTTAAATCTATCATATGTAGCACTGGAGGGAAATAACAATAAATGAGTTGCTGTATTTCAAAACCACAGCATCTCTGCATATTTATGGTTACTACCGTGTAAATAAGAACCTTTTAAGAAATTTACCAGCACTCTAATTCTATTAATCTTTCAAGAAAGAATGTGGTGAAAACAGAAACACAGCTTTATTGTGATTCTTGTCTAACAATTTTTATCAACTTTAACACCTTTAGAGAAGTTGATAACAAGCAAGTATGCATTGGGCAGTTTCACATATCAGCTGTCAATCTGTAACCAAGTGGGAAGACCTTTCTTATTAATTAAGAAGATTTTCTATGTTGCCTTTTAAACATACAGACTTATTAATTACTATTTTTCCATTCTCTTTAATATTTGAAATGTACAAAAGGTTCATCATCTGCACTGTGGCCCAGAAAATGGTATAGATATCCATATCAGTAAGTGTATAGAGCCCTAAGATCACACAGAACTTGTTCTATAAAGAGAATTCTCAGTCCTCGGGTTACTCAGAATAGCCATGCCATTTTAGCTGTCTTCAAGTTGTGCTGCATTGTAATGCATTCCTGATGTTAGATTGGCTAAAAATAAATGACAAGGAAAGGACCCCTCTATCTGATGATAAATTTTGTTTTGCTCATGTTTTCCTCTACAACCAACCAGTAGGGATAGTAAATCAGAACTCTAAGGGAACATTTTTGATGAGGAACAAGAAGAGATCGTAATTTTGCTGGAGGACTCTATAAACCATGCATGTCTGCAAATTCTTTCAGATATCTGGGTGTGGAAAACCTTGCCTGAATTAGGTATTTTTCAAAAAACTTTCCATAGGAACTAACGTAATTTCTGCCACCTGACATACAGAAAAAGCTCTAGGCAAATCCCAGGATTTTTTTGCCAGTGCAGATTAAACTGGCAAAATGTTATAGATTTGCTAGTATGAAATTTTTGAGACAGTTTATACATGGTTTTGTATAAACTTTGCTGTAGATACCTTTAGAAGTCTTTACACAGCATTGAAGTTTCTTTTTTTGACTCATGGGATACCACAGTAACACGCTACAGCGAAAGGCATGGCACATAAAAACAGATGATACTCGTAAGATGTACGAAGGAGTACAGCTGGAAATGCCAACTAAGAACTCCAGATGACAACTAGTTGCAGCACTGATGTTTTTTTAGCGACTATCTGGGAACAAGGGGTGAAGACAAAGCCTTTTATGTGTTTTCAAAAATTGATTTTTGGAGGGATGACTTTTAATTATGAAAATATGAAAGTAGGAACACTATGTTCAGTTTATATCACCTCAGAAATGTCCGATGTGCTTAGCAAACCCAGTTAAGTCAAGTCTAAACAGACTTACTTTCTTGCAGCATAAAAAATGTCATTCACCTTTCATTAGAAGGTATTAGGCAGCATGGTACTGATGACAGCTAAAAACCCTTCTGCTAACCTTCCACCTTGTGAAATTTTGTATAGTTGAAAGATTAATAATTAGCTTAGAAGTTGATACCTGAATGTTGCATTTTGCCAGATAGATTTGGACCAGGCAGTGGGCTTGTAAACTTTCACACATCACTTCTTGTCTGGATGTGTGAGAAACTGCATCTGTGAAAAGTTGAATCATTTTCTACATTCTTTCCAAGGTCTTGTTGCTACTCAACATGTCAACAATACTGCTAATTATTGCCAAAATGGGAGAAATAAGATAAAGAGTTTCTATGCATTAAACTTAAAGAGACAATTGCATGCCCCACTAATACTCTAGTATTCATTTACTTTTATCTTAGGCCACCCTTTGCCAAAAGCTTTAGTGTAAATACTCCTAGACAAAATCCTCTTGATTTCTTTATTCAATGCCACTCATGATCTTATAGTAAGGATGGTCATCAACCATTAATCGTTTACACTTTATTGAAACTGGTTTTATCAGGAAAAAAAATGGTAATCTTTTTATGCTGGAGGAGCAGAGCAAATGTCGGAGAGCTGAGACAACATCCTCAGACCCCTAACCACCATTGTCATGCTTCACCTACCCTCCTCCTGACCCATAGAAAGCATGAAGATTCCAGCAGTTACCACAAATTTGCTTTGGTTTCTCATTTGTGTTGTTGATTTTTGAATTCTTTAACAAAGGCACTTTTGAAAATAATCATTCATAATTTGGCATTCTGTGAGGATATTTCCAAAAAGCCAATTCCTAACTGTTAGTGCCTGTACCCTGGGACAGCAGAGGCTTATTTCTAAATGACTCTCCTTCCCCCCAAGGTCTTTATAGCAACAACTTTGCCTTATTATGTCTTATATAAAACAAAAATTACTTCCTGACATTTGTCCAGCTGTTATTTTTGTTCCCGTCCCTCCCACGTGTCATGCAATCATCTGTCTTAGGATTGACACTATTTAAAATTATTGGGGAAAGTATGGAAAATATCCATAGTATAAATTCCAGATGTAAATTACATATATGATGTAGAATGGCATTTAAAAAAAAAAAAACAGTTTAAGCTAAAAAAAAAAAAAAGAAAAAAGAAAAGGCAGTAGCTACATAGGATTAATTTCTCATTCCTAACTGAGAAGGGAATCTAAAATACAGGAGCCATTTTACCTTGTCTTTTTTAATGGCCTCTGTCTCTGAGACTTTTATATTTATGTCTCACATTTGATCAGACCTGACCTCTATTTCATTGACTTTTGTTTTGAAATATACAAAAAGCAAAATAAAAGAAACAGATTTTGTCCCTTGAGAAAATCACTGAGGAAAAAGATTTTATTACAGTAAAGATCCTAATCCAACTCTTAACACATTTAAGCAACCAAAGTAATTAAACATGCTCTGTTTAAGCTATTTACCAGATGCATTTACTGGAGTGAACTAATACAAACTGCCATGCACTTCAGCTAAATCAGTGATGTAGAAACTTCAGTGTTAATTTCAGGTATGAATAGTCAAGAGATATTTATGAAAACTTTTCTGAAGATGAAGAGGTAAAAATGATCTTGAGCTTGGACTGTTTTATTCTGCTCTGCTAATGCTTACCTAGGCTAAAGCAAGTACTCCTGGTTTGGAAAGTGATTACCTTTGGCAAACAACACATAGTCCCACAGCTCCTAGTCCCACACGGCCCTAGAAGGGCCACTGTAACTTCTGAATCTTCTAAAATCAGATTTTTTTCCCTTTTTTGTTTTTGTTTGCTAGTTCATTTTTTTTTCTTATCTGTCCGAAGAAGTCTTTTCATCAAAGCCACATAAGAGGACTGAAAGGTTCAGAATACACAAATAAATGCTTCTGATTTATGAGTGGTTGTAGGCCAATTTCTGCTGAACTGCAGGGGAATTGGTGCAACACAGTTCTGGCCTTTTCTGTGGTTACAATTGTTCCTTCTCTGATATGCTGGAGGTCTAGCTCCGTGATCTTGCTACTTTTGTCTTGCTACTGTCATGAAAAAGTTTGCTGAGCAGGGCAGTAGAGAGTCGTTCTCCGTGCAAGGTTAAAGCATATCGGTAATTAGAAAAAATGCCTTTACCACATTCTTACAAGCTGCCATAACTGCAAGCAATCTTTTACTCATGGGGAAAGTGTAAAAAACATAAAAATAATGCCTCTAACTGTGATGACAACCAATTTCTAGCAACATTTTTTCCCCCAGGAAAATTTTTCACGTATCACTAACACTTAAGAGGCATGTGTTGATCATGGGAGGTTATCATGGGCCATTTGTTTTCTCACACTTTGCATTGCTTAATGAGGCAAAACATAATCTGGAGGGAAGAAACAACCATTTCAAATTCAGTATTCATAATGTGTAGGTGCTAAACATAAAATATTTTCTAAACAATACATCTTCATTATGAGAAAATGTCTGAACTACACTACAGGATGAATTACAGTAGAATAAACAATGAGAGGAATATTTACCCACTCTATTTTACTCGTTTAGAGCCTGGTCTCTTTGAAACTTAGAACTGACTGACCTTGCAGGACAAGGATCCAGGTTACACTCCTGAAGTTTTGGCTTTGGCTTGATATTTTCAGGATAATAGTGACAGTATTGATCAGCTACTACCCGGTTGCTTCTCAGATCAAAACATTCAGCAGATGTCAGCTGATAACCTGCAATAACCAGTGAGATAAAGAATACATGATTTGTTGTTGTTCTTCCTCTTCGTCTTTGAAATACATCTAAGTCCTGGTTTTAAAGAAAGCTTACTGAAAACATTAGGTTTTTTCGACATACTAAAGCAGAAATTTACTAGAGAAATTGATGTTCTATAGATCTTCAAAGCAGTTCCACCACCAGCTCTACAAAACATGTTTGAACACAGGCTTGAAGAAGCTGCGCATATACCAATTAGCAACAAAAGTATCTGTCCATAGACTTTTCTGAAAACTGCAGTGACACAAAAGAATATAATTCAGAATTCACATAGCTGTTGCTATTACTCAATATCTATTTTTCATTTATAACAGATAATGTTCAAAAACATATCAAAAGCTAGTCCTGACCTGGTGGGACTGCAATTGAATTATATGACTCAGGAAAAAAAAAAGGATTAATTACACGTTATGGCCAATTTTCCAAGGTCACATTCATTTAAAAAAAAAAAAAAAAGGCATTCAGAGAATTCACAGCTCCACACAGAGGACACTTAGGTATCAGAAGCTTCAATGTGCATGGTAGGGGATGAATTTCTCACACTTTAAGCTTCTACCATGCAAATGTTCGCCCTGTTCTGCTGAAGCAGAAAGAATATTTTGGTTCTCTGTCTCCCCTCCCTTGGCTCATCACAAAAGCAATACCTGTGTCAACACTTTCACAATGCTGTTGCTTCTCCAAAGGAAGCTGTGATATTTTTTTTTTTCACAGATTTACTGGCAAAGATTTATTTCCTTTTGCATTCCATTAAATTGTTATTTTCCAAATGAGAAGTAGAAAAATAGGTAGAAAGCCAAATTGGTAAATTTGCTTGATTTCCCAGGAAAATCATCACACACTAAACTAAGTCATAGTAACATTATGTACTATTACCACTTGCTGGCAAAAGCAGCTTGTCTTTCATCTTTTTATAGATGTTATTGCTATTAATGTGACTCAAACTGGTAAAAGACTGAAGAAAAATATGGCCAGTCACTGATGTTGATGACTTCTGCATTTCATGAGCAGCAGCAGAACAACATCCACACTGTTCCAACCTGTCAGAAGTGGGCTAAAATTTAGTGCAAAACCTTGCATGCATCCTACTAGGCAGTATCTTCAGATACCTCCAAAAGCCTAAGAGGGAACTAATAGACATTTAAGAAACATGACTTTTCCTGTCTTAGATCACACGCAGTAAGAAACAAAAGATAATCAACACAATCAAATACAAACTCAGAAGCGTGAAGGAGAAAAAGAAACTAAAGGCCCAGATTTCTCAGACAGTTTACATTTAGTTTCATTTCAGAAGAGTAAAATTACTGATGGGGAATGGGTAGAAATGGAGAAAGGAGGCATTTTTTGATGCTAACAAAAGCCCGAATCCCGTGAGGCCCAGGGCTGAAAATCTTTGTGTTTTCTAGCTATAGCACTAAGTGTAGACACTTGTGTTTTGGACACTAAATACAGAGCTTCTTATGCTATTAAAAAACCCACAGACAATGCCACTGCTACTACATCCTTCTTCTCATTTAGATATAGCTGTGCTCATGTTCAAATCTGGTCCATTTTAAAGGTCCGATCTAGCAGCTGGGACAGATCCTGTATATAAGTGACTGTTTATGGAATACAACGGTAATTTATTACCTCCTCCACAGGATGCTGAACAAGGAAAAAAATCAGTTTCCCTCCAACGGTGAATGATTGGCTGGTAGAAGATAAACTGAACGGAACTGTCAGCTTCACCAGCATAACGGATCTGAAAGAGATGTAATACCAGAGGGTGAACCTGACATAAATACCGGGTAGAAACATCCTGCCCTAAGCATCTTGCAGATACCAGACGCTATATGAAATACCAGAAGAACTTTGAAATAGGAAAGTGAAATGCACAAAATAATAGAGCTTGTGGTTGTAACACCAAAACCCTCACCAGACACTATAGTGGAATAAATTGTTGGTTAATGATGTTTTACACATGATGTTCTGAAGTAATGAAGAGATGAACACTGAATAATTTTATGGAGACAAAGGATATGATCTGTTTTTAATTCCATCAGATTACCTACGTATGGTCTGTCCCTGCAAAATTCTAATAGGCGTTAGAGCATTCCCAGGCACTTTTTGAGACCATGTACAATATATTAGGTGGGTAAGATAAAAATAGGAGGTTGTGCTGTAAAAAATACGAGGTATAAAAGTTCTAATTCTGGATTTTTTAATTTCTGAGATAAGGTCTCTATCCTTCTTCTTTATAGTACCTAGACTTACTTCATTTTGGCTCTCAAAATCCTCCTTTCTGCTATAGGCTTGGACTCTTGACTGAAGTTAACTGAATATGCAGATGGCTCTTTAGGTACTTTGCATGCCAAAAAGATTTCCTAGTTTAAGGCAGAATTTGTAGTGCAAGTAGTGCAACAAAAAAAGAGACCTTCTCTCCTAAGGTGGGTTGGTTTTTACCCAGACCAGGAAAACAAAACTTTCTTGTTTAGTACAGTCAGGGAGAGTTCCATATAGTATAGTCAGGGAGACTTCAGAATCTCCTCATGCGAGTCCTTGTCCTTACCTCTAACCCTTTCCATGAGCACCTGCCAAAGGTAAAATCAAAAATGGTTCTGGGACAGAATACACACGACACGATGGAAAACTGAGAAATCACAACCATGAAAGACGTATTCTTCTCTATGTATTCCTACTCTGAAAAGTGACTGTCCCTGTCCTTTCTTCAGACCGGCTTAAAATGTTTCAATTCTGACTTTTTTTTTTTTTTTTTCCCTCCCCACATTTTCAACAAGACTCCCCTGTCTTAGAAACATAATTTTTCAATCTCCTTTTCATTTTCTCTTTCCAAATACTGAGAGACACCATAAAAGATAATATATTACACTGAAAAACAGAAGCAAAAATATGACAAATTGAGTTGAACAGAGTAATCTGGTTGTTTGTTGTGTTTTCCCTAGTGCATGGACAGAAACATGATTACAAATCACAGAAACTCTTGGAGAAAAGGAGGAAGACAAAAATGCCGGAGGATATGTTCAGGGTTGTAAGAAATCTGGCCCTCCGAGACTAAGGCTGTCTTTTTCTAATTAGAGTAAACAGTGATGTAAATTCCCAACAGGAAAAAAAATACAGCTGTAGAAATACAGATTCTTCAGCAAATGGGAGGCCTTTAGCATGGACTAATATCATTTGGGTCTGTGTGTCAGAAACAGGATATCTAATTCCTCATGCAGGGATGGTACATTAATCACACACTTCACAAAGATCCTTCTTAGTTCATGAAAACCTCATACACTCCTGGGAGAATGTTCTATTGTGCTGGAAGCCATTCAGGGAGGTCCCTGGTCTGAGTGTGCAGAAAAAGACCTTGCTAGGGAGAACTCAGCTCTTTTCCTTTAGCTTTAAAGGACTATCAGTGATTCTGAAAACCAAAAGATTTGCTCAGCAGTGTGGTCTTTGGTGAATCATGATGAACAAATCAAGAGCTCACACAGAGCCTACAATATAAAAGGAAGAGCAGGAAAAAAAAATCACATAAAAAGTCAGGAAGATGCAAGAGCCTCTCTCCCCGCGACAATTCCTGTGTGTCTGCAGAATTATCTGTCTGTTTTGACACAGAGAAAAGGCAGATGCAAATCTCTTCCAGCTTGTAGTGGAAGAGATTGACATAGTCATGACCAACATAGGTGGGAAATAATTACAATGAGCAATTGTAATTGCAAAACTGTAATTACAATGAGCTTCAGCCATGAGCTAAAATTATACAAAACAAGCAAGGTGAAATAAGCAGACACAGGACTGTTTATTTTTTTTAAGGAGTAAAGAAGAACCAATACATGGCGATTCCATGCAATTTTTATTTTATTTTATTTTATTTGATAGTTTGTTAAAGCTAAGACTTTGATCCAGGAGGAAATATCAGCAGCTGCTTGAGCCTTGCAAGGTTCAGAAAATGAGGCATGATACCTAAGTATTTAAAGAAGTATACTGATTTTGCAGTATAGGGCCAACTTTCGCCTACAGAAATATTCACATCTGCACTATCATGAAATTTTTGACCCTTGCAGTGCCTAGCAACCTCTTCTCCAAAACTCTGCTAACTTTGCAGGCTATTCTGCAGTACTTGAACTTTTAGGGGGTCCTCTAACTTTTTTTTGCATCTTTTCTGCAACTATTTTGTATCCTCAGTCACTAAAATGCAGAAAATAACAGTCATTCACCATCTTGCAAGTAAAATTCTAAGAGTATCAAGGGAAGGCAATGACAGTTCAGCTTGGCTCTGTGCACTGTAACTCCAGTGGAAGCAACTCTGACTTCCCCTATGTTTCTGGGAGTTCGGGGTTCAGAACATCAGAACAGTACTCCCCAGTTTGTGGCTAAAAAAAGATCCAAATAGGGATCGACAATCTCACAAAGTCAGACTCCAATGAAAGTTAACAGTCTTGTCGATTGGTGACTGGACATTTTTTTCTTCTTTGTCTTTAGTTAGAGAGAACTTGAATAAAAAAGTATTTTACAGACTGCATTTTTAAGTTGTTTTCATAAATGGCTGTTTAGAATGGTGCAGTTTGGTATTTAATAAAAGACAATATTCATTTAGGAATATCTACAGACAAGTAAACAAAATCAGTAAACCTGATATTTGAAATACAAAAGTAGCATAATAGTTTTGAATGATTTGAGGCCATTAAACTGCAATATTCAATATCACCTTAGCACTGTGCTAAGCTTTTCCTATGGCCCTTAGATTGAATATGTACACACAAAGAAAAACAAACAAAAAACAAACAAAACCTCTGATTTTGACAGTGAGAAACCCTTTGTTTGTGTCTGCTGAAGAGCACGATGTCTAACTTTCAAAACTGCACTAAGTTTACTTTGACACTTGTGGAGGTTAAGCCACAGTCTGTATTAATCCATTTTTTCCCTATACACCAATAGGAAAATTATCAATATTAACAGTAGGATTAAATCACTGAAGGTGTATATTAAATGGTATATGCAATATGTTCCTATTGCATGTTATTATGCATTAATGTTCTTATTTTATGAAACTGTCTAGTGTTGAAAGAGGAAGAAACAACTTATTTATTTCTTTTGTATGTATGTTTATCATGCACACTCAGGGACAGGGAAAGGAAATCATTAATTTACTATGTTTTCTCCTGTGAAGTTGTATCTGATATAATATGCTCTAAGTCATCATCATATCTACTAAAAGAGTTGTAACAGTTTTTTTTATGCAGCATTTTATAGATATTTTTGACAAATGCCAGGTAAATCACCAGGTTTGATTTATTAATGCAAATGCAGTGTTGAAGCCTTGTACTAAACGACATAAAAAGAAACTGAGGATGAAGATTTAGAATGCTATCCTCATGTGGCAAATGTAATTCTGTGCTTTTCATGTCAGTTAAAAAAAGAAGAGTTTTTTTTTATATATAATGCTTTCCTTCTACTTAATCCCTTCTACTTAACATCCCCATTTATATGTAGTGACGTCTTTCATTGAAAGAGAATGAGGATATGCCATTGTTGCTCTTTATAATGTGTTCATGAAGCAGAAGTAGAAGCCAGATATGGGAAATAATTTTCCTTTTTTTTTTTTTTTTTCAAATAACATAACAATAAAAGAAAAAATGTAAATCAGTAGAGATGCTGACGGCTTTCAGGTAAACTGTCTAAACCAGAATCACACTATGATTTCTTTGAATTTGCTTTTTAACTCCCTGGCAATCCTGAGGGGAACTTTGCCTTTGAGCTCAAGGAAACATGTCTACTATTGGCTGTTGGATTCATATCCCTTAACTGTGACAATCCTGGGTTGGGCCATCTGTCCTCTGAGGTTATTTTTAAACGAAAGACAGAGGAAACTCCTCAATCCAACCTCTAAATCAGCCAGAGAAATCACATTACATACTACCAGTTTACCAGGGACTATGCAAAACATTCCCAAATCAACCCTGCTCACCAACAAAGAAGACTAAACTTTGGTAGGGCTGTGTTCTTTTAAGTTGTCAAGATGACTATTAAAGTATTTCAAATAAATTTCTCACAAGGTCAAAACACAACACCAGAAGGTTCAAGCCTGTTCTTAAAGCCTCTTACTATTCCCAAAGGCAGAAGCAGTCCGAAAATCCGTACAGTGAATTGGCTAGGATAGCTGGCAGCAGGGAAACCCATTATATCAACTACAAGAGGTATTATAGGCTGCACGGAGACAGCTACTAAAGGCAACAGAAGCAGAAACTTCACAGAACCAAGAGAAATCTCAAATACACCAACAAGGGTCCTCCTGTATCTCTTCTACAAACACCACCCTTAACAGCTGCCTCATCCATAGAAAGATAATTTCACGACCAGTAACATGCTCCCATGCATACACCTTTGAGCAAGATACACTAGTCCCTTGTACAGACCTACTATCAGACAGAAAGAAATACCCTTGACTTGCATTTCCAATATTGGGTACCATTTTCAACTGGAATATCTGAACCATTGCAACTTACACAAATGTTATACCTGGAGAGAATTTTCCTAAAATCTTGTGTCCTTGTCTTCAAACAACTCCTTACTCTTACAAACTCAAGACACCAACCTAATATGACCCACTAAGTAAGAAAATTGTGACACTCATCTATATATTCTCATAATCAGTATGATCAATATCCTTTCCCTCCCACCTGTTCCCCAAGAGAATAATCATCATGTTTGCCCCGGCAAGTAATATTTCATCTCATGCATTAAATGTACTCCTGAAAGTGATGTGATTGAAACAACAAAACCCCAGAAGTACTCAGTTACCGAGGAATAATATTTTTAACAAAACATGAACACTGTTGTGTTCTTCTTGTGTGTCACCTTAACTGTAATCACAACTAAACTTTAACCCTTACTAATTATTTTTATCAGCGCAATCTTAATTCTACCTCATCTACTCCTAGGAGCGCCATCCTAGTCTTGGCCTACCAGGGCTTATAGGATTTCCTTTGCCATTTCCCATCCGGCCCATTTCCCAACTGATCTGTAATCATGTCCCAAATCTCAGGCACAGCCCCCTCTGAAAAACTTCTCCAGAGTCAGAACCAGTCTACACAGAAGTGCCTTACTGATAACTCCTTTCCTCCCATGAGGAAAAAGCTTTAAAATCCAATAAACCAGCCTTAAACAGCAAGTCCTTGTTGTATAAAGGACTATATGTATATGTATCTATATGTAAAAAGTATAAAGGCCATTTCTTACTCTGCTTCTTACTGTGTGCTCTTGGTTCAGAATTGATTGCTTAATCCCATCCTGACCTGAGCTTGGTGCTGCCCATCAGCCTCTGCCAGTTGAGTCACCTGCACATGCACCGGGTTCTACAAGCCCTTGCAAGTGCTAGGATACTGGATTAAGCTCCAATCTCATTTGTTAACCTGGGCTCCAACAAAAATGCACTTCTCCCCCTGGCAGTTTTGGCCAGTCCTAGGTCACAACTGAGGTAAAATGCACCTGGCCAGCACTCATACTCTCTATAAGCCATCATCTAACTCTGACCTCTACCTTGGCTATAACTTTTTGGCTAATTGGTGGCCAAAATCCTGATCTGTTAACATCTGTTAACATTCCAAAATGTTAACTTTGCTCAAGAGAACACAGCCTGCCTTTTATCTGCAAGAGATGGCAGTCCTCTCACAGCACTGGCACAAAAATCAGCCAGGCTATATCTCCTCTATAAATTATTAAAGTTGCTAATGCAAAAGGCCAGAAAAAAACCAAGAATGCTTAAATTCCACCTCAGTTACTTTCAAGTATTGTTTAATTCCAGTTGTATTTGACAGACAGGTAAAGCTCTCTAGGATATTACACTCTCCCAACCAAACCTGTTTTGAGGAGACAGACTGTACCAACAGACACCACTGATAGAAAGGTAGAGAGAACACAGCAGTATTGAGTCTGACAGCAACTAGCCAGCTTGAGCGCTCAGACTGTCCAAACACTTAGCATACAAATGCAATATGGTAGTTGAACAAGCACGTCTCACCTCCCTGGATTCAGAAGGATGTGTAAGCAAGACGAGGTAAAGGTGTTTTTCCAATCAAGGGAGATAACAACAGCAAACCCAGGAACAGAGTCTACCCTCCCTGATACCCGTTTCAGGACCAATCCATTGATCTACCTGACTTGACAATCCACTGAACTACATGTCTATAGTTCGAATATTCTAATTAACCAAGCTGTCTTAAGTATACAATGTAAAGCTGAGTCAGAATATTTATGTCATTTATATTTCATTTTCATCATCTGGATGTCATCTGTGATACAGATAAAGATTTTATGAAGTATTCTAGTGATTTTGAACTGACCAGCATCTGCTCTGTTGGGACACACTCATTCTAAACTGGAAAAAAACCAGGAGTGTACTCTTCAGGTCAAACTTCTCTTTCTGAATCTGTGCGGATAACTTCAGCTTGCTTTTTTGTGGTTCTGTTCATCACTCACTTTTGTTGATAGACTTGTTCTATATTAGAAGTTGCAAAAATGCTGCTAGAGCAATATCTAAAGGACTCCAAATCACCCAATCCAAACTCCAAACTCCAAATCCAATCCAATCACTAATTGTGTTTTCAAATTTACCATTCAAAATTCTAGCTGCCATCACTACAAGTTGAATCAAATGTCCTCTGTCTCTAGGGCCTGTGGTAAAAAACTTATGTAGGCTTGGACATGATATAGGTTTTAGAGTTTCACAGCTGAAATCCTTCAAGTTCCTTGACTGCACTGAAAAAGGATTTATTTTACTGTGATTCCGAAATGTTCATTTTTGTATGTGTGTTTTCTTATAGAATCTGTGTATTGCTTCCAGCAATGTGTTTTATATTACCTGGAAGAACAGAAATGCTCTAATGGGAGGAAACAATTTGATACTTATTGCCAGTACAACACAAAGCAGAACTTCAAAATGACACCATGATTTCTCAAGCAAAGTCATCCTATTTATTTTGGAGCTTAGGGACCTCACTCTCCATTCCATTACAGTATTTTGTGCAATTACGCTAGTAAAAAAACCCACAAATTACAGAGTAAAAAGACAGACTCTTTTTCTTCCTTCTTGTCACAAACTAAGCAAGCTGCATGGCCTTTAACTTATACCTACCTAAAACAGCATCTACAGAAAATAATCTGCCTTTGCTTGTAAAATGTTCATATTTTCTCTTTAGGGCACACACTGGGTATGCCTTCCCTGGCAAAAAATCAGTCTCTTTTCCAAGGAGTGTCAAATGAAGATAGGTACTGATAAAGAATTTCATGCAGAGCTCAAGAGACAACCTGCACTAGGCTCTGTGGTAAATGTCTGTTGACAAATTAAACTCTACAAAAATCTCTTTCATCTTTCTAATGTACTGACCTTATTTCCTGTTTTATTTTGCCACAAGAGATGTATTTGATCAATGGCCCTCACCTTGACAGTGAAGTCTGCAGTGAGAGGCCCGGATATTCTCAGAATCTCCTTGTCAGGAAACTTCTGGAAGTCGATACTAGAATTGTCCATGAGGAAGGAGCCTGTAGAGCTGAGGCTGTTTTCACCCTTCACACCTTGGAGAGTCTTGGTTTCCAAATCTGACAAATCCAAACATTATAACATTAAATAACAGTAGATGAGAGTGGAAAAAATGATGGAGGAGGAATGTAGATTTGCTTTCCAAATGACAATTAGCGAAACTCTTTTGTTCTTTTCCACACTTTATTTGTATTCCCATGCCTTCCTTTCTCTTCTTTCTTTCCCTTCCCCTTTTGGGCTTGTTCATCTTCCAGATTTCTGGGTCTGGGTTCACTTCCTCTCCCATGGGACACACTTTTACTCTCTCCCAGACATTCTGATCCATTCCAAATTGGGCATATTTATTCTCATTTAACACGCTCTCAGTAAGTCACGCTCCTATGCAGTGCATGACTCAGACTTTCCCCCACGAGTGCTGTCTTCACTAGCTGCTGTTCCAATTCTTCAAATATTCAGAAGTTGGTTACTAAGCACATGCTGCAATGATAAGTAATTAATTGAGAACACGATGTCCAGGAAAGGATGATCAGTGTGACAACAATCCTGCCTTCTCTTTGCAGGTAGTCTGATCCTTTTAAGCTAAGCAATAAATGAAGGGGTAAGAGTCAAACTCTCTTGAGCTTCCTTTTTAGTCCTCAATATTTTCTACAGTCCCAAAGTGGGCAATAATTCAGATACAGATTTGAAGTGACCGTTTTTTATTCAGCCAAGAAAGGCACATTAATCATATTAAATCATATATTGAATGGAAATCAAACATCAAAGAGCAGATTCATTACATCATCCAGTTAGTATCCCTGCCAACTCCAGACTATGTCCTGCAGTATATTTACCAGTAAGCTAATTCACGTGGTTATTTCAAAGTAACAATGCATTTCATCATGAAGAATTACAGAAGTGTTCATAAATGTATTTGTGAAATTATCCATAATGTCTTCCCCTAACAGAAAAGCAACTAAGAAAATCTGTTTGGGCATGGGGGCATATCATTATTCTATGACGGTATCATATTTTTGGAGAGCAAAAATGGGAGAAATTACTTTTTTAGCATGTACTAAATTTTTAATTAGGAAAAAAAAAAGAGATAACTATAGCATCCTGCCTTCCAGGATGGGTCATGAGAATAAATTCAAGAAGTAAGGTGCTGAAGCAGAACATTGAGAATTTGCTGTGCATTGATGAATTGCTTGGTTTTCAGTGAGACTGGTATCCTCCTTTGCAAGGTACATGGCTATCTATTTATTTCTTCATCAAACTGCACGCATCAAGCACAAATTTGCTTTTAAGACCTGTGTATATATATAGTCAGCCTCCTGTTGACTTCTAGCACAGTGAAAGTTCACAAGTAAAAATACTTCCCCTTCCAAACTGATTGTAGCTCATACATATATATAAGCTTTTGATGGGTAAACAAAAAGATTCATGGAGAATCTGAAATAAAAAAGAGATGTACTTGGACTACTCATGTTTACACAGAGCAGTTAATCTAAATCCCAATCAGTGAATCTGGCAGACCTTGCCGATTTAGTTCTTTTTTTGTTCTGAAATGTGATATTGCTTAAATGAAGACAGCTTCAGATCAGTCTTTCTTGCTAAAAACTCATTTCTCCCTAAGCAATATCATAGCTCAATTTCATTGGAAAAACAATAAAAATATGAAAATGTTTGCTAACTTGGAAAGGAACATGTATACTGTGAGAGAAGGCAAGAGAGAAGGGAAGAATTCAAATCATTTTCAGGCAGAAAAAGAACAGTCCTACTGGAACAGCTCATTAATACCTAGAAGGCTGCTTAAAACTGAAGTTTGGGGAGTGTTTGAACTTGTAAGAAAACATGTATTTTTTCTTAATTTTCAATGTGTAATTTGCTCATTTTCCACAGCTTTTCTATACCTAAACAACCATAAAAATGTTAGACTTGCCAATGCTTTCTTCAACATATACAGTGGAATACATAACAGAATTCACTCTTTATTTTGCCAGTCAATACCAGCTCATTGCAAAACAAAGTTTGGAACAAATTATTTTGTTTCACCTCTTTGCTGAACTAATGACTGTATTTATATTGATAAACACACAGGACTGAAACTGGATCTGTGCTGCAGGAAAGTTGCATTACTTTTTTGAAAAACAGGAGGGTAGATCTACTTTTTTTCAGAGTAATTTGTGATTCTGACAGTTTATGCAGGCTTTACGGTCTGCAGCCACTTGCTTAAATGAGCTTGCAGTAAGCCCAATTTGCCAGCATCCTCTGTTCAATGCTGCTGATGAAAAAAGGAACAGCTTGCCCATAGTAACTGCATTGGCAGTAAAGAATCTTCTCTTCAAGAAAGATGAGTGTTCTCTCTCTGCATATTCCCAAATGCAGAGACTGTTCTTCCAGACAGGCCACTGGGATACACAGCTCCTTCTCAGGCAAAGCAGGGAAGAAGTGTTCAGCAAGTGCAAAATCAATGGCCTTAACTCCCTGGGGCTTCATCACTCCAAAAGTACATGGACTGATATGCACATGCTCCTTCTGTGCAGGATCTCACAGTGATTTTCCGTGGGTGCAATTGTGTCTTTGTGAATGTCTGTGGGAATGACAGAGATTATCTTAATAGAAATGTATAAAGTTACGAGCAGCCTGGTGGCTAAGCTCAGCTGTAGGGAAGCCTGAATTTTACAGTCCTGAATATTTCTCCATAGTGGGATATATTTTATGAATTTTAAACAAAAGCACTTGGCACCAATTGAACCAACCAAAGGATAAACAAACAGCAATGTCTGAAAAATTGCAGAGGAGTAAAGGATTCTGCAACACCAGCCAAACTCTGTTCTGAGATGAGCATGTACCACCAGTGTAATGAGGCTGATGAGAGCTTCTGAGGGCAGCACTCACCCTGTGTGTCGAGATCAGTGATGTGAGAGAGAGAAACCAGACACCACACTGTAAACAAAGCACTGCAGGTTAGCGAGACTTTCTTAAACAAGTATACACTGGCTTTTTCTACTTACATAAATGATCGGGTCCTTTGAGCACAAGGCGAACATGTCTGCTTCCATACGGAATAGCAACCACTGTGTCTTCCACTGGGGAAAAGGTAAAAATGTATGGAATCAACAAGCAAAGATATCACCATCTGTTTTCAAATAAGCAGTGAAATAAGTGCTAGCAAAAAAAAAAAAGCTTTTGGGACTACTAAAAAATCCCATATAAGTTATGAGAGAACTGTAAGTCTTCTTAAAAAGAACCCTGTTGTTAAATTTGGTTAAGAATGCTTCTTCTTAAAAGAACTCAGATCTGTTCCTTTTTTCTTTTTATCCTCAGCTCCTTCGCAATCATTTCTGGATTTGAAGAGTAGCTGGTAGCTTTCTTTTTTATCATCGTTCTTATCAAAATCCTTCCATATTACTTCAACTGATTTTGTTTGTTTGTTTTATGAAGTAGAGAAGCATAAACCTATTTTGATGCTTAATCAGAACTACCCATTTCTTTAACTGACCATTTCCCAGCTGACCCCTAAGGCTTCTCCACATCCCTGGCCAAGCTATGTGATGATCTCCGGCTGCCCTCAGGATTGCATTCCTATTCACACCTTATATTTGAATGACCTTGGCTAGAAGTGCTATAAATCGGTTTCCCGTTATGCATCACTGACAAAAAGCCTTTGGCAAACAGAGGCCCTGTTACACCGTCACATGTCTAAGAGCAAGTCTTAGAGTAGAATCTTGCACAAGTAACATTCTTGTGAGTTTGATGAGATGCAGCTAAACTGAGAATGTGAATTAACATCTAGTTCAACTGCTGCTGCAAGTTATTTACATCAGACAGATGATGATGAGCCACCTCAAAGAGCCAGCAATAACAATAATATCCTAAAGTGAGACAGGAAATCACATCAGAAAACACTCCAAGCTGCATCAGGAGGGGATGTGTAGGAACATTGGCCTGCACTAACCAGGGCGCTGACCTGCTTTAACCACTCGTCTTTCCCTGTCCTTTTTGCATCCTTTTAATAAACCTACAAGTCAGGAGAGAAAAAATGTTTTGGTGACAGGTGTAGATATGCAAGGAATTAAGCCTCTTTCACTGTATATTCATTAGAACTGTGCTCACATCTCTGTCATGCAATTCCCACCGCATTCAAAACGTTACTTTGTGAGGTAAAAGCTAGGTACTAAGTCGGCCACTAAAAGCATACCCTTTCATCTGGAGATACAGACTCTGACCACAGCTTTCTGAACAGAGTGGAGAAAGTACTCCAACCTAACTAAACTCGATAAAATAGTTAATAATGGTGACATTGCAATGGACATAACACTTCTGACATATAACTCCATTGCAATGACTGGAAGAATTTGTCCTTCCATTCGCTGTATCTAAGCTACAGCATCCACAAGTTTATCTACCATATGACAATGCATCAAAATGACTTTCTAAAAAGAAAATGTTGTTGCTTCATAAGTGCATTAAAAATGTAGGTTGGAGAGCAAATAATGCTAGAAAATGATGTTAGAAGATGGGAAGAAGTTATTTTTAAAATAAATGAAAACCAATGCATAGACATTGCAAAACCAAAAATCAGGGAGTTGTCCTGCAGCTATTTTAGAAGATCTTGTAGTAGCTTGCACAAATGTGTTTGTATTCAAGAGTGGCAGAAGAACATGTATGCTGAAGAGTGAATAGAGGCAACAGAAAGAAACCTTCAAGATGTAGAATAGAGACTTATTTCAAGGAAGTTAATTCTTCCGAACTTATTATATCTTAAATTCATGAATGAGAACCTCTTTTTTTTTTTTGATTTTAAATGCAGTCATGACCCATAGGAATTTCTGACAGCGTTCTACTGGAGATCTTTATGAGCTGAAGTCTCCGTACTCTCATTGCCTTTTAGTATCTCTGAGGGAAGCCTGATAAATTGTACCAGAGGAGGTGCTTGGAGGTAATGCCTGTGTTTGTGAACATGATCTTCTGAACTTGATCTTTGTTTTCAGAATTTGCTACCTGGGAATTTCAATGTCTCCAGAGAGTTATGGAACACTGAGATTAAATCAGGTTCAATATACATTCTGCTTATAGATGTCTCTGGTATCATTTATACTCACAAACATAGACATTTTATATTGCTATGCAGATTACTACATACCATTTTGCTGTATGTATGAAATTTATTGGAGTCAGTCTGGAAAAACAGTAACTTAATGTTTGCAAAAAGTGTTAATATTCCTTTTATAAACCTTACTTAAAACAATTACTAGACTTTTCTGTGTCTTTATTACACTTGATCGCCTTGGATCTCTCACAGTTATGAGTTTTGTGCTGGATAGTTGACAACTTACTGTCATGTCACAGAGCAATTTGAAAATCATACAATTTAAAGATTATGAAAGCTTATATATCGTATAATCTTAACATGTCTCTCCTGCTCCGGACTATATTTCACCTGATCTTTCTGATGCTCTGTATTTGAAATCTTAGTCCACCTCATGTGAAATGAGATTTATGTTTATCATACTGCTTCCTGCTTTCACAAATCAGAGGTAGTAAGGTCTGGAAGACAATCTTCTGGGGCTAGCAGTGATAAGACTGAAGAGTTTTTCCTGTGAAGAGTCACTTAAATTTGAAATAGGAATATTTTGTCACAGCTTCCTCAGACAATCAAGAGGCAGAAATCCAGAGTACGCAGCAGTCCATGGAGTGCTCTGAAGAAAAGCAGGTTAACAGGTTAACAGGCAGTTGTTTTTCTCTGGAGAAGATGCATGGGAAAGTCAAGAGGGAGTCCCAGATAACTGAAATGATGGTGGACCAAGTCTGTGGAAAAGATGAAAGGACAAAGCCAAAGTATGTCAGGTACTTGTACCAAAGAGATCTATTGCTTGTTGTTCTGCATTCTGATCCAATGTCTGTACAGTCCAACCATTATTTCGCATGATGAAAAACAGACTTGGTCCTATCTTTCCATTACTATTGATATTAAACTGAAATGAGGAACTGTATCTATTTTTGAAATTAATGGCAAGAGCAATCAGAAGATATCTGTTAGACAGCTATCTTCAGAATAGCAATTTTTATTATTTGCTTTTATAGTAACCTACTCACATAAATTGTACACTAATAGATAATTTCCCCTTTTGCAGAAATACTAGCAGCCTTAGCTTTGCATGAGGTGATCAGCAGAATTCATCCACTGCTCCAGCGGGACAGTTCTCTAAGTACTCAGTGAATACAAAGAAGTCAGCTTGAATTCATCTGTGTAGTCGATCTACATTTTTTCCAAATCAAGATTATTTAAAAAAAATTATAAGGTCTGTAAGACTGACCTATCTAAGCTCAGGGTTAAGTGCAAAGGTTATTTATGGAATGAAGTCTTTTGTACTTTTATTCTAAATTTTTAATAGAAAAAGGAGCACAGATGCAGGTTTCCTTTTTCGTAAAATGTAAGAGAGAATTCAAGGAGACATTGCCTCCTGCCCTGCTGTGTTTCCATTTCAGAGGTCTCTGGGAGATGGATACTATCCCTATAAATAATAAGGAAGTTGTTTCTGTGGCAAGCGCTAACTGTTTTAAATCTCTGTGAATTTTTTTCGAGTATTATCATTTTCCCACACCTCTGTATGGTGTAAACAGTGTAGAGAGGGAACTGGATATGAACACTAAGAGAAAATGAGTTCAATGTGATGAGCTCAACACTATGTCTGGGCTTGTTTTGAGACAATAAATAACTTCCAGAAAGTTTTGTGACAACATTGCAATAAAGGTCACTGTGTGGTTTCGTTTTCACAGTCCTAAAAACTGAATGCTCTGGTGTTTTATAATAAAAATCCTATATTCAAGAAAACTTATGTTCATGACAGGTCACTGCATATGTTCCTTCTGTTTTTTTTTTTATGTTATATAGCAGTATAGAACACATACGCTTTTAGTGTTTTCTTCATATGGAGGAAGAATTAGACACCGTTATTGATGAAATGTCTTTCATTCTTTTATAGAGATCATCTGGAATTAAGCTATTGACTAACCAAAAGTAATACAGTCATCTGAGGAATGTTTATGTAGCTGCATTTACAGCTGTAAATAAGCAAGATGTTAAGAGACAGACCAAAATGGTAATATGACAGATATTTGAGTTGTGCTGAGGAGAATAAGGTGGAAAATACGCACAGATTGGATTTTTCAGAGGTCTTTAGCTTTTTAATTCCTCATAGGTAGTACATATATTTGGGACTGAAACCTTGTAAAACACACACACTAAAACTGAAAAGTAAATGTAAAGCAAACATGGTATTATTTTTGTGAAAAGTCAATTGGAAGAAGCATCTATATTTTTCTATACTCAAAATTAAGTCTGCTGCCTGCCTGGGGTCTGGGTTAAAGATGTCACCTGGAAACTTCCCAGCCTGGTTAGACCCACAGACTATTATCCATTAATGATCCTACATGTGGGAGGAGAAGAAGCGTCAAGGCGAAGCCTGAGGGTGATCAAAAGGGACTTTAGGGAATTGGGGCAGATAATTAGGAACTCAGCCACGCAGATCATATTCTCTTCCATTCTTCCCAGTACTAGCAGCAATACAGAAAGAAATAGGAGGATATAGTCCATTAACATGTGGCTCCATGGTTGGTGTCATCACCACAGCTTTGGTTTCTTCAGTAACAGGAAGCCTTACACAACAGCAGGCATGATGGAATCTAAAGGGATCCGTCTTTCTCAAAGGGGAAGAGAGTCCTGGGACATGAGCTAGCCGGGCTCATTGAGAGGAGAAGGAGGGTATCACTGGGGAAGCAGGTTATGGGGTAGGCGATGGCCTACCATACTACTCGCAGCCGCCTAACTCCATAGCCTGTGAAGGGTGTGCTAAGCCTGAAGAGGTGAGATGGGAAAACAAGAGAGCTTCTGAAGGCCCACATGGTCAAGCTGCAGCTGTCCCAGCTAGAAAGAGAGGCACACTGGGAGCCCAACTCAAATACCTCTATATAAGTGTACACAGTATGGGAAATAAACAAGCAGAACTGGAGATGCATGTGTGATTGCAGGGCCATGATCTCACTGCAATTACTGAGATGTGGTGGGATAACTCATGCCTGGAATGTGGCCATGGATGGCTTTAGGCTTTTCAGGAAGGAGAGGCCAGGAAGACGAGGTGGAAGAGTTGCTCTTTACGTGAGAGAGCAACTGGAATGTATGAAGCTCAGCACAGGGGAGGACGAAGCGTGGGTGGAGAGTCTGTGGGTGAGGATTAAAGGGCAGGACAACCAGGAGGTTCCTGCAGAACATTGCAGATAACTTCTTGACGCAGGTGCTTGATGAGCCAACAAGGGGAGGGGTGCTGCTAGACCTGATACCAACAAACAGAGATGGTCTAGTGGGAAATGTGAAGGTTGGGGGCAGTCTTGGTTGCAGTGACCACGAGATGTTGGAATTCACAGTCCTGCAGGGAGGAAGCTGGACAAGAAGTAGGATTGCAACCCTGGACTTTAAGAGAGCTAACTTTGACCTCTTCAGTGAGCATCTTGGAGGAATCCCCTGGGCAAGAGCCCTAGAAGGAAAGAGGGTTCAGGAGAGTTTGCTAATATTCAAACACCACTTTCTCCAAGCTCAGGATTGGTGCATTCCTATAAGAAAGAAATTGAGTAAGGCGGGCAGGAGACCTGAGTGGATGGGCCGGGAGTTGTTGGGTAAACTTAATGAGAAAAAGAATGTGTAGAATAATGTGGAAGAAGGGCCAGGCTACCTGGGAAGAATATAGGAACATCATCAGAGAATGCAGGGATGCAACAAGGAAGGCCAAGGCCTGTTTGAAATTAGAGTTAGCAAGAGATGACAGGAACAGCAGGAAGAGCTTCTACAAATACCTCAGCTGTGAGAGGAAGACCAAGGAAAATGGTAGTCCCTTGCTGAAGAGGGAGGGTGCCTTGGTGAGGGAGGATGCAGAGAAGGCAGAGTTACTAGATGCTTTCTTTGCTTCTGCCTTTACTGCTAAGGCTAGTCCCCATGAACTACAGAGTCCAGAGACAAGAGAGAGAACCAGGAGAGGGGAGGACTTTCTGATAGTCAAGGAGGATTGGGTTAGGGATTATTTAGGGAAACTGGACACCCACAAAACTATGAGCCCAGATAGCATGAACCCAAGAGTGCTGAGGGAACTGGCAAGGTTATTGCTCAGCCGCTCTCCATCATCTTCAAGAGGTCATGGAGAGCACGGGAGGTGCCAGAGGACTGGAAGAAACCAACGTGTCACTCTAGTCTTCAAAAAAGGCAAGAGAGAGGAGCCAGGAAACTACAGGCCGATCAGCCTCACCTCCCTCCCTTGTAAGGTGGTGAAGCAGCTCATCCTAGAGAACATCTTTAGGCATGTCAAGGAAAAGAGGGTGATTAGGAGTAGTCAGCATGGATTCACCAAGGAGAAGTTGCGTCTGACAAACCTGATAGCCTTCTACGATGAGGTGACCGGCTGGATGAACGATGAGAGAGCTATGGATGTTGTCTACCTTGATTTCAGCAAGGCTTTTGACACAGTCTCCCATAACAAACTAATGGGAAAGCACTGGAAGTGTGGACTGGACAAGTGGACAGTGATGTGGATTGAGGACTGGCTGGATGGCAGAGCCCAAAGAGTGGTGATAAATGGAGTTGAGTCTAGTTGGAGAGTAGGAGGGGGTCAGTACTAGGACCAGGGCCAAATAGCTTAGAAAGAGTGGTTATAAAATTTGATCATCATCAGTTCTGTAAAACCACTATTTGCAAGCAAATGTGTCTGAACAATTTGTTCTCTAAAATTGTTTTCACATTTCCCTCTCTCTAAGACCATGCTTTCTGCCATCTGCTCTTCTGCCTATATTCTCTATTCTATATTTTATAGTAAACCACTGGAAGTAGGACCTGTATTTTAGAAGCATATTAGTACTGCGCCTAACATATTAGTGCCTTGATCCTCAGTAGAAAAGAAAGAAATAACATTTTACCACAATAGAACTGAATAACAATAAAATATTCCTACAGGAAAAGACATCTGCCAAAAAAGTTCACAAATAATATCAAGTCTCAACAGCCTGGAGGTTTCAGAATCTGTTCATGAGCATTGGAGCTTTGGTAACAGCGAGGTGAAATTCCATTCACGGTCTTTGTGAATTGTTTCCTGTGCTCTCTAACATGCATGTCTGTCTCAGTAGTGAAACTCATATGAGGATTATTCCTTTCCTTCCTCATGGTAAAACAGTGTCTTCCTTCTTCCTTTTTGACAAGAGAGAGGACTCCGCAAAAAGTACCTCTCTTCTCCTCACAGAAAATGAATGTTGTATATGCATGAATCCATAAGCTTATGCACACACACCCTTCAGGGAATACTAACTCTCATTAGAAAGTTTTAGGTCATGTACTGATTACCGTTGAAAAAGTGCTCAAAAATGGTGACTGGACTCTACTGGAACTGGGTAGCACTGGGGCAGGTTTGCAGATTAACACACACAGTTCCTCACATATGTGTGCACAAGTGATGACCCACAAACTTTTGTGCCTTCTTCAGACTAGGCAGACATGCCCTATGTCTAATTCCCAGACTATCATAGCTCCATCCATGGCACTGCAATCTGGCCAACAAGTCAGGATCCCGGAAGTCAGGCACTGTCACTGTGCAACAACAATGCTACTATACAGCTTTCAAGTTGAAGCTGGCTCAAAACTTCCTTGGGGATTGTGCCAGAAAGCACACATCTGTCTGCAGTTACCACACAGGAATGACCTGGAGTCAGAACTGTGTCACCAGGCTGACAGTGCAAGCAGCTCAGCACCTACTGCTATCACAGGCACAGTTCTGGGAAGGAGCGCTGTGCCAGGACAGTGACAAAGCTCCTCCTGTTTGGTTCTTCACACTCCAGGGGCAGCATAAAATACACTCTTTTCAGTGTGGCTACTAACCTAGTCTGAGTTGCATAGGTAGAACCAATGTTCTTCTCATCTTCCTGCTCTTTCCAACTGTCCAGTTAGCTCAAGCTGGGGAAATACGCTGTGTGTCAACTCCTTGTGTTCCTCTGTCTGCCCTCACAGCCAGAGACATGGTCTGTGCAAGCCTGCTTTAGCCTAAGAGGGAAGAAACGATCGGAAAGATTCCCTTGGCTGCACTCCTTCAACTGTCTCCATGAGAAAGCGAGCAGAAATCTACCTGACAGAAAACGTCTGCTGCCCTAAGAGGGGAGGATGGCATTTTGCCCACCCATGGCCTTGTGATATGACAGCATCTGACAGCCAGGGTGCTAGATGGTGAAAATGGACAGCTTACGTTTATTTGCCGAGAGCTGGGACTTATACTGGCCTCGAACAAGCCGGCAGGTGGACCCATCACCATTGCAGACCCCACAGTTATCTTCCTTGACAGCGCTTCCCAGCTGGCGGTCACAGCCAACAATCTGGCAAGAAAGAAAGATGTGCAGTTCAGCATGAGGACCTACTGAATGACTGCTTGATCCATCTCTCCAACTAATTACTGCCAAATATCTCTCAAATCAAATCTCTCAAATTTCTAGAGGGCGACAAAATATGTTAGCAATGAAAGAGGCTGAAAAAAATCTGGTTGGGAGTTCGAACTGAATTTTGACATGAGGTAGTGAGCAGGTTAGTACTCAATGGCTTTTGCAGTGCAGAGAAAGAAGAGAGTAGTGTTGGAATGTTTTTTTTAGGCTATTGTGAATACTTTTTGATCAGTGTTCTCTGATAAATTATACTTCCTTGAGCTCCTCAAAAAAAAAAAAAAAGTGATCTCAGGAAAGTTTTACCTAGTAAGCACTTGGGAAAACCATGTGCTTTTAATTATATTTGATAATAATCCCACTCCACACAATCAAGGCTTCTTTTCAGATATTGTTAAAGCTCTGATAGAGAAGGATGAAATCATTAAAACAAAGGAGAGTCAGGAGTGCAATTCTATGCTTTGAAATTTGATTTATGCTTATAGGTAAATTGTTTTGTTCAAATGTTAAAAATTGGATAGCAAACTGGGCCTACTAAGTTCTCAAACAACCCATAATTGCCAGGAGAATTAGTGCTATATACATATATATATATTTCAGAGCAGTACTATTACAGGCCTTTTTTTCCAACTTCGACTTCTGGGCCCAAATTATGATATTTTAACGCAAATAATTTAAATCCAAGAAATTAATCAATTCAGTGTTAAGATTACCTTTACACCTATTAAAAATAAAAGGCTTGTTAGCATTCTGGCCTGCAAAGCAAACTATGAAAAGAAAAAAACAAACAAACACAAAACTGTATAAATTTTGCTTTTAAAGGGTTTGTGCCATTTAGCCATGCACAGAGTATACATAAAGATAGATGACTTGGAATAAAGGGCTTATTTCAGCTCTAAATTCTCCTGCATCTGTGATTTTCAATTAAAATCAGAGAGATGAGTGTTAAAAAGTTATACAGCAGGTAGGCCAACAGGAAAGCAGTTATTTTCCAGGGTAATATCATCCAGCACAAGCTGCACTTCTGACTTGACCACAAAACTATAAACTTTTTCAGTTGCGTGTCTTCTATGTGCAAATCTTTACATACAGTTTCAGACTGCTGACAAGGAAAGATGTGCCAAGGAGTTTTGACAATTCCTCTGTATTTTTCTGAGCAAATGGAGGCATTGATCAATACTTCGTATTTACTTGCAGCAGTTTAAGTCCCATTACTAACACTCTTAGCTTACAAGTGGTGAAGTTTACTTGGTTATCTGTAATAGTGATATCATAATTAATTTAATTTAAAACAGAATAGGTTAGATTCAGGTTTGATGAAAACTATCACCAAATTTCTTTGACTTTACTTGTTTCTGCTAGGTTAAAACTGGGTCAATCCCATATGCTTCTCCAATATTTTACAGGGACATTGTGAAAATTAATGAAGGTTATGGAGTAATATTTCACCCAAAATGATAAATTTCCCTAAAATGTGGCCAAAACAAGACTGCAAGGACATTTTATCATGTTAAAACCACCAAGACAAATAATAGTAAAATAACTGAATAAAAAAGTTAAGATTTTCTTGATTGTGGCTCCTCCATAAAGAGCTCCCAAGTAAATATTCATGAATCCTGTCAGTGGTAGCATAATAAATTTAGATGAACGTTACTTCCGAGTAGGAACACACATACAGTAGCTTAAGCAGATTCATTACAAGCAGACTGATTTGCTTTAAATTTTAAAGAATATCTCTGATAGACAAGATCTGAAAGAACTCCATACTTGACCTGAAAACTGTATGATACAGTGATTGCAGATCAGACAAATCCACACCATGTACATCACAGTTCACAAGTATCCAAGGGGAAAGGGTCCAGGTAAAGAATCTTTGTTATCAGAAAGAGGGACAAAATCCCCTTTTGTGCATAACATCATTTCTGATGACATCAAAGGTTCAGTTTTTACTGGAATGCAAAGCTGCATACATTCACTTATTCAGAGGGAACCTGTGAACTCCTCATACGTGAAAAGGCTGGACTTGAAATCCAGGTATGAACCAACTGATTTCAAAATCAGCCCTTACTGCTTTAAAACCTTTTTAACTCTGTGAATCATCAGCTTTCATATTGCCATAGGCTCAACTCTGATTTATACTTGAGCAATTGTGGGCTAGGTCGCAACTTGTAGAGAAAACTGCGAGGAAAATTTCAGGTGTGAAAGGAAGCTATATTGAGATTCATTGCTCTTTTTGAGGACATTTATTGTCTGTATATGGCATAAAAAATGGCGACAAACAACATGGAGATCTTTCATGAACGGTTAAAATTTATACTGCATACAGTACAGTTACATAGTAATGTATACAGTATTATAGATGTGTTTTAATTTAACTGGTCTGGTTAAATTCACTAAAACAATTTTAGAATCTTATAAATTCAATGAAATAAATTTCCAATTTCTCCTTATTTTTTTAATTGCTTTGAAATGTCTACTTTTCATCTCAGCTTGAAACTAGAAACAATGTTAAAATTTTGGAGTTTCTGTGGGATAGAATCTTCCTTTTTAGTGCATTTTAGTCTTGTTCTTAGTATATCCTGGGGCACTTAGGCAGATGCAGTCTTTTTCAATTCATAAAGGGTTAGGAAAGAGCTCCTACCAGGAACAAAAATTAATCACTGCGACAGGTTGTGCCTGGAATTGATCTGAAGCAAGCAGTTTTCATATGCATTTCTACTATATATTAAGCTCCCTTTGCTTAAAGAAGGGTAATGAAGCACAGATTTTCCACACTGAAATCCTTAGAGGCTCAAATTGCTGAAGCGTGTTCAGAGACCTGAGCTGCAAAGTGTAGAAAATGTCAGAAGTGGCTCCCTTTAGTGCCCTGACAGTCTAAACCAAACCTCATTAAAAATCAAGAAAATGTACTTATATCTTCAAAAGGCTTTCAATGTAACTCTTACATATTTTTAAAGGTATTCCTATGAAGTTCATTGCTATAGTAGTTAAATAACTCATGGCAGTAGAGGTAAATCATGCAGAACTGCGAGATTTCTTAGGCTTTGTACAGTATATGGGAGACATGGGCCATGCAGCACCAAAATGAGGAAATCATCAGTTAGGTCAGTATCTGCTCCCTGCCCAGTTCTTTGCTGTCTCACCCTATAACGTCCCAGATCATCCTTAACTGGGCTTCCTTTTTATCCTCCTGATAGGCTTAGTGAAGAAAATATTAGCAACAAAAAGCCAGAATAATAACAGCTAATCCCTAGTTGGCCAAGCCCGTATTGTTTTCTGGCAGGAGATACAACAGTTCTGCTCTGAGGTAAAGATTCCATATTACATTTTAGGCTGAAATCCCACACTTCATGCTGAGTTTGATTCTCCCCCACTCACAGTTTTTCTCCATTAACGTGAAGTGAGCTGGCAAACAGAAAAATAGGAATAATCCTGACACTGAGATACATACGTAAAATACTTTTTACATGACTGCAAAAAGAAGGAAAATCATAGAGTTAGCAGAATAACTGCTTATGCATAGTTTAAAGGCATCAGGTTGAAAGACCAACAACAGGAGTTGGAACTAACAAAGTGCGTGCATGAATGTTATGCATGTATGCAGTCCCCTCGTGGACTTGAACCCTGGCACAGTTTAGCAGATTTTTTTCCAGAAATAAAACTGGACCAGCAATGACAGGTTCTGCTTCAGCCCTGCTTGCCTGGAAATGCCCTGAAGTAAGAAGTTTTCATAATCATTTCTATTCAGTATTAAGAAACTCTGGGCAGGAAATAATGTAATAAAGCAAGCTTGCAAATCTAGCCAATTATAAATAAATCTCTCTGTTTTTCAAAGGTCATGTCTGCAGTTCAGATACAAATAGTTCTGAGAACCCGAGAAAAACAAAGTCGCCCTTCAGACGGATGCTAATGTGGGGCTCAATCTGGGACTTATGTAGATTGTCAGTGCTCAGCTGAAGAAAATTTTGGATCCAAGCCCTACTTCAGCTGGGTCCAAAATTATATTTTACAGTCAGCACCAAGAGCTGCTGTACCCTTTAAGCTATTGTGGACAGAACAGGCCGTACAGAAAGCTGGAATCTGGCTGGTGTCTCTGATACAAGGACTTGCAGCCTTTGAAGATGGTATCTGCCATTACTGACTGACATTTTACATCCTCGACACTTATCTAGCACAGCCTGACTGCAGACCCAATGTTATCCTGTGATGGGGTCTATCTTGTGCAGCACCAAGCACCAGGTGTGATCCTCCTGAGAATTTAAGTGCAGCTGCCTGAAAAACAGCACCTAAAACTGAAGACAGTAGCATCATTTTTGCAATGGCTCGGTGATTTGTAGTAAAAACAGGCATGGTGACATATGCAATCAATGTAGTCAGTGCTGGAATCAAGCACCACTTGATCAGGAAATATAAACGGACTTTTGTCACTGACCAGTAGTCAAACTGCTATTAGTAACTACTTACTTCAGTGACGTTGAGCCACCATCCAATGTACTGGGCATGTGACTGGGCATCTCTGTAACTAAATGTTGTCTGCTATATTACCTGTCACTGATCTGTAACTGATTTGCAGATCCTGCTTCATATCTGCCTCCAGCAGACTAACATTCTAGGCTTAGCCATGCTTCTATGCTATGAAGATCTTTTAACCTGGACCACAAGCCCTGTGCAGCCCCAAACTACCAGCATGGTTGATCATCCTGAGTCAAAGCTTCAGTCAAAATCCTATACATGCAAAGCGAACACCTAGCAGCAGATGAACTCAGTGGAAATCCTTATTTCTTGTGCTTCCCTCAGGGAAAAGAAGAAATGTAGCTTCATTCTGTAATTGCCCTTAATTTAAAAAAAGTAATTAAATTAGTTTAAAAGCAACTTCTAAATGAGGATTTATAGATAAATCAAAATCCTGGATGTGGGAAAAAGGTTAACTCCCATCCTTACGGGCAAATTTCATTAGAAGCAATCTTCTTAAATAATGACGAGTGAGTTACCCCGCAGAAAAGAATGCAAAAATCTGGAAAAAAAGCTGTATTTCGTTTATCATCTGATGATACAGAAATCCAGAGACTGCCTTGTGTAAGAAGCAACACATAAACAGAACTCAGTACCAACAGTTTATAGACAGAAGACATGAATAAATCTGCCACAGAAGAAGAGACTATTTCTGTGAGTTTTCATGTTCCCTTATCCATATCATTCATACTTTCTTCTTTTTTTTTGCCGAAGTTGCCTCCATGTGTCTAAATTTTGGCAGGGCAAGAATGAGTTTCTGCTTATTCCTTCTTGCTTTTGATATCACTGATGAATGAGAAGAGAAAATCCTAACTTTTCTAGGCAGTGTTCTATCATAGGTTATTATTAAAATTGTTTGTTTTCTCCAGAAGAGTTCCATATATCTTCTGGGTAGACAACTTATTCAGGGGAATAATACTGCTTTTTCAGGGGCAATTTTTATGAAATTTTGCAAAGGTGTGGGAAGATACTGCAACAAAAGATTGTTGCAGAGGCCTTCATAAGTCAAAACTCACCAAGGCAACTCTCCTTTAGCACCCTCAGAACAATATGATTGAGAAACTGAAAGAAATTTCTGTGAAGTCTGCTCTCTAGACTTACTCTCTTATCCTAGACTGTGAAGCATTAAATAGTAACAGCCTTCAATCTCCCCTCCTGACATCTTGCATTTGACTGTGATCTTTTGTTGCTTCTGGTGACTTCATGGCATACTTGATCTGACCACATTGACCTCTCTTCTGCTCTCTATATAACTTCCTACTCACAGACAGACCTCTCCGCAATTGGAGCCAGTTCGCTACCTATCAGCCTGGAAAATGAAGATCTTTAATATTTAAGAGAGATGAAGTTCCTTGAGGTATTGGTGAAATTCCCTGACTAGATTTGCTTAGAAATATGGTACTCCAATCTACCCTCCAAGGTACAAGAGAAACCTGGGCTGAAATTATTTGAAAGGATTACAGCTCTCATCCTGAATACTCATAGTAAGTGAAAGCTTTTCCATAACTTTGGTGTGAACCTCAGGTCTTTTCTGTGAGGACTCTCAAAAGATTTACCTGGCACAGACACCCTGACATATTCACAACACACTAAACATCTGAGCTACTCCAGAATCTGACAATCTTCCTCCGATAGCCGAAGTTTTTCATTTTCATGTGGCGACACATGGATTCTTCTGACTTCCTAATAACTGTAGCAGAACAACACAGAGACAGTAACTCCAGAAACACCAGATCAAACTTCTAAATTTCTTTTTTGCTAAGTACACGAATCACAAAGCAAGGCACTGCCTGTGCTGCTGGCCTTCACCCAGAACGCAACCCACAACAGCAGGATGGGAGCAACAGCAGGTACGGCTTCTGCTGAAACACAGAACACAACGTCTCTGAAGAGATGGACCATAAAGTGGAAAACCAATAGCTCAGGGCTGGAGAGTGAAGGACTAACAGTGCAAATGCAGCTTCTTTCACATAATAAACATCACCATTTCCTTACCACTCTCTGCCACAAAAACGTTGTTATCTAGCACATGACAGAAATTACACTTACAAAGTCATTAGATTTTTCATTCCATTTTTTTTTGTGCTCTGGAACCATGCCACGTTATACAAAATTCTACTTAGTTCTCAGCAGAACAGTGATATTCATTAACAACAAAAAATAAAACAAAACCTCCACTTTGTTCGTATAGATTTTAATTTGTTAAAAAAAAAAAAGAAAAAGGGATCTTTTGGAATATTCCAGCCAGGAGCTTAGCACAGATTGCAAAAAATGCGAAGTAATTATAATCTCTGTACTGGAAGGCTACGTTAAGCTAAAAAAATAACTAAAAAATCCTGTCAATGTTTTCTACATGCAAGGGAGAACATAGTCACTCTCAGACCTAGACACTAGAATTAGTATTATACATTTGCCTTTCATTTCTGGTGTTTCCAGTTCAGGAAAAAAACAAACAAACAAAAAAAAAACCAAAAAAAAAACCAAAAAAAACCCCAAAACCAACCCCCCTCCCACACCCTCTAAACAGGAGACAGAAGTAGCTGAAGTACAGAAAACTGAACCTTCAGCAATCTGTAAATACCTAGACTTTTTTCCTCACTACTTTCCTTTATTATATTTATTATATTTATTATTTTATTCAAGCTGATTTCTCTCAGAGTCTTGACAGAAGAAAAAGATCACTAGCAGAAGCTCTCATGGGGAAGTGAATGCCCCTCAAATGAACACACAGCTGTTGAAACATAAACAATGCCTATTTGTAAAGAATTAGCCAGAGTCTGCTCCTTCCTTCCTTGCCACTAAATGAGTAGAGGAGGAGTACATTTAGTTCTTTTGTATGAATGGAAATCAGCAACACGGGTAAAAATCTAGTGCTGGAAATTACTCTCACTGAATAGACAGTATATCAAAGTTCATAAAAATGGGTTCTTGTACAAGCCAGAAAATTATCCAAATTGCTAGTGGTAGCAAGCATGGGGGAGAACAGTCTCTACAACTTCGACAACAAGTTTGGTAGAATAGAAATATGATGACTATTTTTTTCCAAGGCTTCAGTCACGGAAGAAAGAGTCCAGACCTTTTCCATTCTCAGTCCGGGAAGTTGTCCTGGATCACCCGTGGACAGTGTGCAGAGGGGATGGTCCCAAGCTAAGCGAGAAGGAACAGCTCACAGGGACAGCTGGAGCCAGGGACAGCTTCCTGAGCCTTCAGGAACCTAATCACCACCTAATCAGTGTTCCTTACAAATCAGGTTTTAGCTGTAGCAAGCAGGTTTATTGTGCTAGTGATTACATGCACCAAACACAAAAGTGTTCAAGTGATGCTGTTATCCCAAATATGTGTTGGACTGAGCTGGACACAGAACAATGATTAGTACAATAAGACTCTGTAGATAAGATATATGGGACAAAAAGAAACTGTCCATCCTTAAAATATTGGACAAAGAGTTGGACAAGCAATATTGCCTCCTTGTACAGTGTGGCTACCTTGAACAACCACGTTGAAGTCAGCAGAATGCATTTTTGTAGCAAATGTAGTAATGAATGCATTTTTGTAGCAAATGTAGCAAATAGTAAATGTAGAAATATAGTGAAGGAAAATACTTAGTTACCATTATCTTTACTGTCGAAAAGTCTGCAAGGTATGGTATGAGAAAACATCGAGCCTGTATTTTCAAACCCACGTATAATTTAGTAATTAACAAACTTTCCTGAAGATCTGCTTTTAGAAATGACAAATATTTAATTGTTAGGTCTAATCCTGCTTTTAACCTATAACAGGGTTCATTTTATTATTCCAGCATAAATGTGAAGTAATTCAAAATTTGCAATACTATTAATAACAATCGGACTATTAGCACCAGCACTGAATCATCAACAGTGAGGCAATCCTAGACTACTGTAAAATTATTCCAGATCCATACTAAAGTAACTGGAGGCAAAACTACTTTTATCTTCTTTTCCCTCGATTCTTTGGAGAACTTTAAGGGAGTCAGCAGCTGTTAACTCTGCAGGTATATGAACTGAGTCAGCATTTGCTGCATAACACACACACATCTCATCAGTTTCTTGGGCCAGTATGACTCCTACTGACACTTAACCAGCAGTCAGTAGGAGCTGGAGGCTATAAATCTAGCCTTCTAATACAAAAATCCCGTAAGCATTATGGAAGATGTCATGATTTTTCTCACAGAAGGGATACTGTTGTCCTGAGCTGTGGCCAAAATGTTTAAAGCAAGACTTCAGATAATACTCTTCATTGTGACTTGCTTTATTTCTGCTTTATGCTTGCTGGAAGTTTTAGTAAAGATTATTAGAAATCAAAGAAATTAGAGGGAGTTTCAGTTTGTTCCTGTCAGCATTTGACAGCAAATTGCATTTTTCTTCCTGAACAGTCTGTCATTTCTGCTTGTGTACACAGAGAAAAAGGAGAACATCTCAAAAAAGAAAAAGAAAAAGAGAAGAGAAAAGAAAAGAGAAAACGAAAGGGAAGGGAAGGGAAGGGAAGGGAAGGGAAGGGAAGGGAAGGGAAGGGAAGGGAAGGAAAGGAAAGGAAAGGAAAGGAAAGGAAAGGAAAGGAAAGGAAAGGGAAGGAAAGGGAAGGAAAGGGAAGGAAAGGGAAGGAAAGGGAAGGAAAGGGAAGGAAAGGGAAGGAAAGGGAAGGAAAGGGAAGGAAAGGGAAGGAAAGGGAAGGAAAGGGAAGGAAAGGGAAGGAAAGGGAAGGAAAGGGAAGGAAAGGAAAGGAAAGGAAAGGAAAGGAAAGGAAAGGAAAGGAAAGGAAAGGAAAGGAAAGGAAAGGGGAAAGCAAGCACTGATGGTGTTTCCATTTAAGGGAGATTTAATAAAGCAGAGTGGAGAATTAAGTATTCTAACACATGCTTAGTGCAGCTGACCCCATTTCCTTGTTGCTGCTGTGATGATAATGTAAAGTTTAAATAAAAATTACAAATTTGATTTTAAATAAAAATTATTTGAGATATTATAAAAAAAAAAGAAATGAAGAGCCTTCTTACACATTCAACTCAACTCAGACACGGGAAAATTTTCACATATATTAAACTCTAAATTTTCCCACATAGGATTTATTCCTAAAATAGTCAGCCTAACACAAAGTACACTTTTGGTTCTAAAAACAGAGAAAGTAAGTTAAATTTGAGCATGCACAATTTTCTTCAGTTACAAAATTCCTTAATGAGTCTCCTCCACAATTACTAAGATGCTTCCTCAAAATATAAGCAGCTTTTGCTCTCAGTTTCACAGATGCAACTGAGGATCACTGGTAAAGTGAGATCAGAATGTGGCCTTGGCACTTGTAAATTGATATGAACCCTTGTGCAGCTCCAGCTGCCATATGGGGAATCAACTTTATCCTCACAAAACCCAATAATGGATTTAAAGTAGCCAGGAGCATATTTAAAACATGTGAAAAGAAACTAAAAGTGGGTAGTTTTAAAATCTGCTCTAGATCCCCATTAAATAAAACTATGTAGAAATTTCCTAATGTGTAATTTTAAAGCTCCATTTCTCCAAAAATGCATTCTGCTGACTTCAACGTGGTTGTTCAAGCTAGCCACACTGTACAAGCGAGGTGTAATGTACCCTAAGGTAAACCCAAAATGAGACTCAAAGGTTACCTATGAAAAGTAGTCTTAAAAAAAAGCAGACTGAAATAACACAGGGATTCATACAGAAAGTAATTAAAAGTAGTTAGAAGAAACAAGCCAATTAGGAAGAAATAGGAAGCAATATGAAAAGAGCTTTTCATTCAAAAAATGTCTGTCAAGCTCTGTCCCATATGAATTCAAAGACAAAACTCCAGAAAGATATAATCCAATGGTCAGCACTTTTGAAAACTGAAAATAAAAGATAGAAATAAAAGAGGAATCTTGCACATTTCACCTCCAGTATTTTCAGTAGAAATGTATATTTGCCCATGAGAGTCAAAGTTCTGGAAGAGAATCAGAGGGAAAGGATCAAGGAAGAGAAAACTGGGAAGAGTAATGAGGTGTGCAGAAAGCAATGCAACTAACTGTTCATTTCTACCACTAATAGCTTGGAGGCACTGGCACAGGCAGACCCACATCATATAGGGTAAGAAATAGCCCTCTGGATATATCAGAGGGCTGACAACTGTTTGATCCATTGGGAGAAACACATTGTGTCCATTTAAGTAAACACTGATATTAGTGTTACCTATACAAATTCACAATTCTTTTGCAGACTCTATAATTGAATATGCATGTTTATATGGTTTATAAAATGTTCTAGCTGAACCACTTCCTGCTTAGTTGCCAGCAAAAGAAAATTATATGTAGGGGTATAATCAAAAGAACACACTAGAATAGTCTAAATACACCTCTGTAAGTTGAAATGATACTTGGATCAATGCAAGCCCACTAGGAAGGGAAATTGAAGGTTTCTTTACAGTAGTTTTACTTTGAACAATTCAGAAAATACACCTCTGCATCCCTGACATATTGAAATTACTCCTTGAAATTACTCTATTAACATAACCTGTTAATAAACATAATGTCAATTTTGAACCTCCAAGACCTTAGAATGAATTTGAGGCTCAGGAGGCTCCATTTTTTTAAGCCATTAGAACTCATTACCTTTATATTATTGTAGCTGTCAGTTGCTGTGCATTGAATCACACAGGTCTTGAAGTATCTCATAAGAAAATGTTGAACCTACAAAGCTCACTTGACTCCTCAAGCATTATGAAAACCAGTAACTATTACTTTCAAAGTGTGCTAACCATTTTAGGTAAGTGATTTTCCTAATGAGACTGCTGTGCTTCTACTTATATTAAAAAAAAAAAAAAGTTAAAAAACACACGGAGACAGATATGTGGGTCTGCGAGGCTAAACTTCTCCTGCTGGTGGCCAGAGACAGGGCAAGGGGTCATGAGTTCAAATTAAAACACGGGAAATTTCATCTCTGCATGAGGAAGAACTTCTTTCCTGTGAGGGGGACAGAGCCCTGGAACAGGCTGCCCAGAGAGGCTGTGGAGTCTCCTGCTCTGGAGATCTTCCAAACCCGCCTGGATGCCACCCTGTGCCACGTGCTCTAGGTGTCCCTGCTGGAGCAGGGGGTTGGACTAGATGATCTCTAGAGGCCCCTTCCAACCTCAACCATCCTGTGATTCTGTCTCTTTAGGCAAACTGAAGTTTTCAGAAACTTGTATGTTCAACTTAATTAAGAGACCTAGATGATTCTCTTTTTCATGCCACAGGTGAGATTAGCTGGATAGCTGGCTATTCTATTCCATTTACTGAAAAACTAGTTTTGACTTAGCAGAAACAAAACAAAACAAAACAGGATGGAAAAAGGAAGACGCTTTTCCAAAGACACATAACATGGCTGAAAATACTCAAGGAAACAAACACTATTGCTGTGAGACTGGGCACTGAAACTTGATCAACTCAGACTTAGATGTACTAAGCACAGACAAAGACAAAAGAAACCTCCTTTTCTCTACAATCGCGCTTCAGTCTATGAGCATTTCAGGAGACACAAGTTTGGTTCCTTCAAAGGAACAGCCATATAGAAGTAAAAACATAAAGGTAATAAAAGCAGTTTAGAAAAGTAACAAAATAAATCAGGAAACCAACAGACACCTGAATCAAAAAGAACAGTTGAAAAACAAAGGGCCAATATTTAGCAATTCTATTGGTAGATCCCCATGCACTGTCGTTAAGAAAGTGCTCTAATCCTACTTTTAATAGATAGGCAAACTGAGGCCACAGGAGCTTTAGCAGGTTGCTCAGCTCTGCAGCAAGTCAGTGGTAGAGTCCCTAGTTTGGTGCCTCATCTATTGGATTGTTACGAGGTATTTTGAACAATAATCCTCAAAGCAAGGCAGATTCCTGGACTTGCCAAATTTCAAAATAAGTATTTAAAGTATTATTTTTCTAGGATATTTTCAATTGGAATCTGCTAGTGGAGCTAACTACAGAACAGTGAGAATGCTTTCCTCAAAAAAAAAAAAAATCAGGGAAACAGCACAAAGCAATTTTTGTTGCCAGAATTTGTCTACCTTTCCATAGACAATATAATAGAAAACATCATAAAGAGTGAAAAGAGATTGTTAAAAAGAAAGATCTATAAAGGTAGAAGTATGTAGGAGAAGCGGTAGACGTATGGTAGACAGCTGAGGGAAGAAATAATTAGGAAAGACATGAGAGTAAGACTTCTCTTCTTACTTGGCACAAGCCACTGATGCACATATCCAGCGATTCAGTGTAGCATCGGGTGCCATCTAGGACCTTAGGCGCCAGTTCTACAATCAGAGTCGTCCCTTTGGCCTGGCACTTTAGTGAACATGGATTGTCAGGATCATTAGAGACAGGAAGCCATTCATAAAATTGTCCCTGGTACTTGACGTCATTATGAGCAGAGCACTGCTGGGCGCGAAAATCACCTGCTTCTGGAGGACAATCCTAGAGAAATCAAAGATAAAAAAGGGGTCAGTAAGTCTGTTTGGGACAAGTATTGCATAGTTGGTTGCACTTCATAGCATTCCAATTAAGGAGTTTGACTATTTAGACAAACACACTTATGGAAATGGTGGAGATCATTATAACTACACTGGATATTTATAGTTTTTTTTCTTTTCTTTTCTTTTCTTTTCTTTTCTTTTCTTTTCTTTTCTTTTCTTTTCTTTTCTTTTCTTTTCTTTTCTTTTCTTTTCTTTTCTTTTCTTTTCCTTTTCTTTTTCTTTTCACAGAAGTAATGAAAAACACGCAGACCATGGTTAAATGTGCTTGGGACGTAAGAAACATATTTACACATCTATGGCTTAACCACAGAACCCATCAGCCCTGAAACAGTCTTGCTGAATCACTACCCGCTTGGGTACACATGTGGATATATGAGCGCGCACACCCACCCTCCTCCAGCCAGCTCTTCCTCTTTTGTTTGGAGAGAAAGTAAAAAATCACTGGATACAATTGTTTGTTTATTCAAACATTCTTCTCCAGCTTTTGTCCCCCAGTGCCCTACATCAGTTGGGAGAGCAACAAGACAATAGAAAACAACAAAAATGGCATATATATCTGTATTTCTTCCATTTACATGAGGCAAAGATAATCAGTAATGTAAAATAGTAACATCGTAATATGATATAATAATCAGTAATTTATGGGTAAACCCTTTGCTGAGTAAACCTTTAAAAATTATTTTAGAAGGTTTGAGAGATATATATACCCCATTGCATTATTCTCTGATAAAAAACAAAGACCACTCGTTACTTAAAAGCTTCTTTCTAATTTTGCTCACTGAAATGAGAGCATAAGACTTTTTTTTTCTAACTAACAGATATTTTCTTGCCATGATTTAGCACTGAAATTAATTTAATCAAGTACTCAAGAAAGTAAGGCTTTAAAAATATGATTTCAAGCAAAATAAACAGTTTCTGATCCTTGAAGATTGGTATTTTCAAGTTTTTCTCTGCAATCAACCACAAAGGCTAGAAGTTCATTGTTTTTTCTTTTTTTTTTTTTTTCAGAAGTAACCTGAATTTCCCACATAATACAGGAATGCAGCCTCAGGAAAAGCATTAAATATTCTGAGAACTGGATAAAACAGAAATTGTTGGCAACATGGCTATGGTAGATAACTAAAGCCCCACAGACCTTCATTTTGCTGCTGTAAGGTGGGAATATGTTCCTCATGGAAGCATTATCCCATATTTATGGAGGGACATGAATGTGGATCATAGAGTTAGTGGGAAAGAATTTTGCCATATATTAACACGACATAATCAGGAAATAATCTTGTAGGATTTCTGCATTCTCCGCTTGTCCTCAAAATAGCTCTTTCAAACTATAGAAATTCTAATAACTTTTTTAATAACCTATTTCACAGACTTAGCTTCCCTGCCTGGAAAGTTGTGCTGCTTTTTGGGCAAAATATCTCTGCTCAGGTTTAAAAGATCACCTCTGCTACCAGATCTTTCTCTGCATCTTAATTTGCTAACTCTTTGAAGCTTCTTTTAAACAGGGCAGATTACTGCACCTTTCAGTAAGCATTGTGGAGTTTGCATGTTGTTTTATGACATCAAAGCATCACTGTGTAGCAAAGAGGTCTAAAACAAAACTTCTCTCAAAAATCAAACTTTCCTATCTCTTCTAGAAGCAAAATGGGAGATTGGCAAAATGGGAGTATATAAATGATAAGTTATCATTTATATACTCTTGCCTGCAATCCAGAATAACCAATCTGGCTTCCCATTCACTCTGTTGTAGCAATGAGGCTACACTCCGTACTTCTGAATGGTGAACAATGTTGGATCACACCTTTCCAAATATTTCTTATAGTATACAGTTCATAGATATGACCACAACCTGAAGCTACTGATTTTAGTTAGCTTTCTTCCTAAAGTGAGTGCAAATTTTCAGTTAATTTGCTTCGTCATTGACTTTAATGGCACACAAGCACAACATGGGTCAAGCACTAGCCAACAGCCCTATTGCTACAAGAGATAAAATGGATTAAGGTCTACTAGGAGAAAAGGAATCCGATCCAAACTTGCTCTAGAACAGTATGTGTCAAAGGGCAACGAAGCAGAGTGCATTCATTCTCTTTGGAAGCAAATGTTTGTGTCCAAAGTTGTAACAGAAGTTTCTTGCAGGATGGTTCAGAAAACACACAGCTTTTCTGTTCATATATTATATAAAATAAAATAAAAAGTAAAAGTTGCATGCATATTAGTTTAATTTTATAATGTGCAGAAGAAATCATAGGCAAATCAGGCTGTTTTGTCATCTGGTCAAACTGCTGACACAGAACAAAGAAACAGACGGAAAACAACAGGAGAAAATTTCTGAGTTTCATTATTTCTCCATGGCTATATAATTCAAATAAAAGAAAAAAAATAAAAAAGGACTTTCTGTCCTTCTTCTAAGCAGAGGATGAGATAACAATTATAGCTTGACCTCAGACCTGGTTTAGCTCTATTTTCAGTATGGAGGAGGAAAGAATTGAGGAACACTATGGCCTTACTTCCTGCCACAAAATTTTCTGGTGCATACTCTTCTCTGAATTTTTCTTTCCATAAGCAAATACAGTCAGGTCTAATGGCTTGGCTTATGCTTGTCTCAGATATCCAAGCCAACTCTCTTGTTTGGTTCAAGCTTGGCTCTGCCCTCCAAACTTCCTGGCTTGCAAGAGCTTTATTTTTACAAAGACAGAAAGGCCCAACAAAGTACACGACATACAGAGCGCATAATCCTGCTTTGTACAGGGTTCAATACCATGTTTGTTTGGTAGAATTTTATTTTAAAATCAAAGAAATAAAAAATGTATGGTCAACATAACAAGCTTTCAGGACACGGCAGGTGACAAGGACCAAATGTTAAACACTTTCAATCTTTGATTCATGATCAAAATAAAACAATGGCTCTAAATAGTAGATCGTGTGTTTAAAAAAGTTTTCATGTATAACTTGAAGCCATTGAAAGAATACATTCAAGCAGTCACAAAGGCAGACATGCATACTTATCTTGGCATGCAGATACAAAAAGGGGTGAGAGTCTGGCCCACCACTTTGCTCCTACTCAGATTCTAAATCTGCCTCAGGGCCTTGCAGCCTTGCAGATCCCTTTCCACTAGAGAATTATTTAGTGAACATTTCTTTTAATCAGGAAATCACATGTACCTGTACCTACACACGTAACACTGCATGACCTGTGTATGTTTTTCATAATATAATGGACAATATTAAGAAATGTTACTGCACAAACAGTATCCTTCATTAGAAACAGTTTACAGAGAATAAAAAAAGTGAAAACTGCACAGAACTTGGCTCTGCTTATTAATCTCTTGTCTATATTTACTTTGGCTTTTTAAAATTATTATTTATTGTTTGTATTATATGTCAGCGGGGACCAAAGCCTCTTCGTGCTGGGCTTTGTGCAATCATATAATGAAATACAGATATAAGCTTGCAGCTTGTAAATGAATGTTTTAGTTTCTGAAATAGTAGATAAGGCATAGTCACAGTGTTTTATTGCATATTTGTTTAAGCAGTAAATTGTTATTTTGCTCTAAACACTTATCACACCCTTATTCAAGACCACTTCCCCTCTTGTCCTAGCCTTTCTGTGCTTTACTTCTCCAACACTGGCTCCTGATCATAAGAAATCATAGATTCCAAATTAACAGAATCTTTTCACTTTTGAAAAATCAGAAGACTTTCAGCATGTGTATATGGGCAGTTGGGGCTTGGTGGTAAAGGATATTCTGTAACTTCAGTTACCATTGCCTCATCAGCTTGAGAGAAGTTATATTTTACACAATCTGATGGTCTCACCTCGGGAAAGTAACCTATAAACAGTATATAGCATGCCTACCTGTGCCATAACAAGAGAGACAGGCAGTGATGATATTTTGTGTCTGTCAGAAGTCAAAAAACAAGTCAGAGCAGTGCTGAACCTAAGGTAACATATCTTGATATGGGCTATTTAGATCTGCTAGGAGAACTGGTTGAAATTTTGGTCTGGTGGTGGAGGTCTGGCTTGCAGCCTGTGACATCACTGGTGTCTGACTGCCAAGGCAGTATAGTTGTGTCCTGGGTTACTCTAGCTCAGTTACATATTCAGATAATATTGCTTCAGGGTTTTTTTATTTTTTTGCAATTATGTGAGAGTACCTACAGATACGAAGAACCACTGCCACCATATTCTTTAAAGAAAAAACGGAATAAATCGAGAGACTGCTTTCAGTTACGCAGTTGTTCAAGGTTCCTATTCGTTATGGCTTTTTAGGGAAGAAAAGTGCCACTGAATGAGAAACAACTGTTCTTCCACAACTCTGTGAATCCTAGATGGCTGTTGCATGATCTTCAAGATATGAACGCTCATGGGATGTTTCTGAGCCTGGATACCTGCAATCTCAGTTTGTCCTCAAAATCAGGACAAGATTTCCTCCATTTTGATGAAAATACACATCTTCTTAAAGATAGTCAGAAACATCTTTGATATTTAAAAATAAACAGAGAAGTTGCATCTTCACTTCCTAGACACCACCTAATCCTGGCCATAGTATTGCAACTTCTTTCACTTCCTCTAGTCAATTTTTTTTTCAACCTGACCTTCTATTTGACCCTTTTGTAATTCATAAGGTCCATGGAGTTCTGCCATACTTGAATCCCATTCAAAATAATTTCTATTACTTAACAAACCAATGGAAAAGATAAGATGAATCCCAGATGTCCCTCAGTGGTGATAGGTGGATCAGATTTCATGGGACAAACCAGTCTTTTAAAGTTTACTCAGTGGGTAAAATGTAAAAGATTGTATCTGGGCTCCAATAGGTAGAAACAGTTGGGGAACCTTAAAACTGTTTACAGTATATACGCTTGTATATTTGCACAGGCCAAGAATGATTTACTATACCTGGAGCTTTTCCTATGTACAAAAAATGACTAACAATTTGCTATTCTGTGCAGCATCTGACAAAACAATGTACTCAATTATTTTCATGAAGTACATACTGTACTTCAGCTGCACAGATTTTTTTGCTGAGAAATAAATGTTGAGGTTCCCCAATAGTCTTTTTCCCAAGACTAAATGAGAATTTCAGATACAAGCACAGAGATTTAGGAGATTTAGGGATTTAATGGAAGCTTCACTTGTCCTTGAAGACCTGTTAAATGACCTGCTTTAATTCAGGTTTCTTACAGCTAGATTTTCATGTATCTACTCCTGTGACCTTCTGAATAGGTTAGGCACATGTCTAACTCTTTCTTTAGATTAAGTGAGGCCCATACTATAGCCTTGTGTAACAACTCCAAGACAGATTTATCTGACACAGTATAGCATAGCATGAATAACATCAAGTAGGTAAATGAGCACTATCAGAATGTACTTCTACTCTGCATTAAATGAACATGGATTTGAGTCAGAGAAATATCAACCCAAGATGTTTTCCATGAGAAATTATTATAAAATCTATTTTGAACAGATAATAGAAGAAATCATATGTTCCCATTTTTGCAAACAATTCAATATGAAACTTGTGTTTCAACTTAAAAAAAACCCCAAATATTTCAATCAAAAACAAATACAAAAATAAAATGCTACAGCACTGCATTTTCATACTAGTACCATGGATGCCACATTGATCAAAAATAGACGTGCAAATTAAGACCTTATTTCTATCAGAAATTACGTCCTATGAGGTAACCAGAGTGAGCAGGTCTGAAACGCCACCATGATGGAATTGAATTTGGTTGTCTGGTCTATAAATATTCTTAATGTATTTATACAGGATGCCAGAATTTTATTTTCTATTTTTGAATAGTCAAAGACTTACAAGTCTTATTGCTGACAAAGAAGCATATCCAGAATTCAAAGAAGCTGTTATTAGCAATTTGTTTCCAAGTAAGAAAAAATAATTCCTAAACAAGACACACTGACATTGAGGTTTTAAAACACACTTGTTCAAAAATAAGATGACAGTTATTAAAATCCAGCATTTTGAATAACATGCTGTAAAAAACTATCCTCGTTTGGAAGACATTTCACTTAAAAAGTAAGCTGAGAATAGACATAACTTGCTGTTAATAAAGACATAAATATATTACTTGTTCTTTTCTCTGGAGTAGAACCGCAAAGCAAATGTTAACAGTGCAGTTCATTCAAGTATGGGAAACACCAAATTGTATTGCAAAGTCCACACTTCGACTTTGCTTTGACAAAGCTTTTGACAAATCGATGACTGCAAAATGACTCACATCTCATTCCTGATATGGCACCCACCAAACGTTAGAAAAAAAATGAATCCTATTTGTTATTTGTGTCAACCTGACAAAATTCCACTTGGACATAGTGCTTTTCAAACACAAACCAGCATAAGTGTCTGAGAATAATGATGTATCTGTTTGGAGGTTTAGGTTTGAAAATTTCCAACAAGCTAGGCTTTGCTGCATGGCAAGAAAAGAGCGTAACTTCATCAAAAGTGGGAGGGACACTATTGGCATTGACCATTTACAAAAAGCGGCATAAGGTGATAAGAAACAGGGATGGAAGTGGCTTGTCTGAAAGCAAGCCAAAGAATGGGGAATGTCATTGTAATTTAGAGCTGGTATTTCAGCCAAGTTAAGAAAGTGAGGTATATAGAAAAAAGAACTATAAATGATATTTACAAGTTTTGGTGGTCTGATTAATGGAGTCTAGGATCTACAGATTAAATCTAAGACTTACAGAACTGTTCTAAACTATGTACAAAGAACTAATAGTGATGCACAATTTCTGGCATTGTTTGTTTTCATGTTGAATCATCAGTATCTCAAGAGCATCTTTATTTGCAGTGTTCATTATCATGTTGACAAGAACGAGCAAGCAAATACGGAGAGCAAAGACCTTTGAGAATGGAATGTCAGCTCTCCTGCTTCTCAGGTTTTCTGGCTTCACTCAGGAAGCAATGCAATGAGAAGAAAAATATCAGGGCAAAATCAACATGTTTTCAATCGCACACATGCAAAAAAAGTTTTGATAATTGAAACTGTTATGAGGAGAGAAGGGTGAAAGACTGTATGTTCCAACAAACCTTGTTCAGATAGATTTCAATGTCAAAGTGGGACGAGAATGCACAAAATGCTACAGTAGTTGCAACTGGATAGAAAAAGAGATGAGTGAAAAAGCTAGCCTGACAAGCCATATGCAAAAGATGAAAAGAACTTGACAACTGAGAGTACACCCAGAAGAACAAAATAAGAATGTGATAGCTAAAAGAGAGAAAAAAAAAATCACTCTAAAAATCTTGCTCAGTTTGCGTTTTTGTTCGTTGTTTTTTTTTTTCTGCATAGTAATTTCCCCCTACTTCCATGGCAACATTCTAAAATCTTTGAAACATACTTGGAATCAGCACTGATATTAAAAAGAAAAAAAGACTGAGGCAATTTAATCCTAGTTAATTTTCGGATTCCCTAGTTCTTTCTTTCACTATTTATACATGTGGCTTCATAACTAAAATCTTCCCATTTTAAGATCCCCACCAGTCGATAGAAGCAGCAAACATACTGAATGAGACTTGCACTTTTAGCAACTGCACAGAAGCTTTACAGACAGAAGCGTCTACTGTGCGAAAAGGTTCAACATCCCTAGAAAAACACAGGTCACTTAAGAAATGGATGTACCTCTCTCCCTTTCCTCTCTCTCTCTCTCTCTTTTTTTTTTCCTCCTGTAATTTAATTTCAGGATAAATTAAAACCATCTGTAGAAAATCTTGCAAATGATAATGCCTATAAAAATGTTTTCATTGCCAAACTCCAAGAAGTATTCCTCCATTTCACCTTCCAAGTAGTATGCTTTTGTGTGACTATTCATCCATTTCCACAAAAAGACAATTATGTCAACAAAGGTATGTCACTTCAGAGAAAGATAGTTTGTAGATAATTAAATATCTAATTATCTTATGAATAATAAGAGCACTCAAGTTATGCATAAGCTAGTGGTAATGAAGGCTCACACATTAGGACAAACTGATTCCCTCAGGAAATGAAATTTCCCAACATGCTATAAGCAAGCTTCATTTGTGGGGTAAAAAGAGAGCTTACTCTCACTTTCCAGTGGCAGACTATGGTTCAGCATAGACGTAAATGTCAGTCTCTGGATCTGGTCTGATTTTCAAATGTCTTTTGGAATGGAGTCCTAAATGGGAAGGTCTGAGTAGACAGTAGACAAAAATGCACACATGATTGTGTGTCTTTTCCCGTGCAGAATTCTACAACAAGCCATACAACTAGTTGCTTCCAAAGTGAACTTGTGTGTGTGCATCCTTGGATTTTTGGAGGGAGACACAGTGGATTTCATTAAAAAGAAGATTGCTTTTACTACTCTGAATTCGAAAGAGACTACCAGTACTTCAGCAGCACCGCTGCACAGTTCAGCAGCAGAAAGAATTTCAGAACAGAGCTGCCTATCAAGGCCTCCCAAACTGTTTTAGGTTTCCACTACTTCTGCACAAAATACTTCAGGGTGGCACCAAAACACAGGGCTAAGGGCCACCACAGCCCACAGCTGGATCCTGCCCCATCCTCAACTGTTGATCACGGTAGCAGTGCCACCGTAGTGGCTGATAGTGGGAATACTGAGGTATGGCATAGCAGAGATGATAAATGGAACATCAGAGCATCTGAATCAAAGATTCAACATACTTAAAAAATGAAATGCTTTCCCCTTAATTCAAATGCCTGCAAAGTAAATACACCCAAGTACTCCCATAAAGGCATAAAATCATATATGAAAGGCCTGATGGAACTCTAATGCAGCCAAAAGTTTGAGGATATAGTTTGAATTAGTTTTAGCTTGGCAAGTGAAGTAAAAACAACTAAATGAAAACTCATTCCATTCTTTCGTTAACAGTGTAACACAATCCACCCTTTATAGTCTTCAGTAAAAGAGGTTACAAATTATAAATGTAATTCTGTGTCTTCATAATTCATTGGTGAACATAACACTGATTTCAGAACAGTAAAGCACTTTGAAAGTTTCAGTTTGGGTTATATTGTGTTGTATAATTAAGACAGTTCTGAGCTGCATGCCACAGTCATATGCTGCAAATTGTCAAATACAAGGTAAGTGAAGGAATTTCCTCTACAAGGTTTAATTAGTAGCAAAACCGTCCGGACTTGCAGGCCCAAAACAGAACCTAAGTTAAAAATAATATTTAAAAAAATCTTTATCTTAGAAAGCTCAGCTCAACAATTCCAAAACAAGGTTTGAAACACAGGTAAAATCCTCTCAGCAGGGTGATCCAGAAATAGAGGAGTATTTCACTTTTCTCAGTGTACCCCAGAGCAGGTCAGAAGAAGAAGTGGTCTGTTACAACACACATTCAAACCAAAATAAAGCTCATAAGTCCCACTTAAGTCAAATCAGCTCTAAAAATAGTCTCTCCTTTTTTTTTTTTTTTTGGTCACATTCAATAGTGTTATAGCATGCAGCTTGACTGACACAAATTGACCCTCCCATTTTTTTAAACATGGTGGTATAGCATAAATGCCTCACAGCTGGAAACTGGACTGTGAAATCAGCCAGCAGGCCTATTTACTGACTGTGATTGTCAGTTATTGAAGCAGATGTCTAGACTGATGAGAAGCTTCAGTGACCCCAGAACCAACTTCTGAAGCAGACGTGTGAGAAAGAAGGTCATAATTCTTGATTCATGGGAGATCAGAATTCAAACACAAGTAAGCAATGCTTTGCTTTGTGAATTGTGGTCTGTTGAAGAGAATATATGGCAAATCTGAGGGCACATACTCAGTTTTTTTAACATTAACTTTTTAACTTTTGCAGACAAAGCACCTATTCAAAGGCTTCTGTGTTTGTCCCTATCAGACATACGAAAGATTGGCTCAGTGAAAATTTGACTTCATTTTCCATCTTTGCTGATGGAACTGACGTTGCTCTGTGTAATTTGAGAGCTTTTACAGTTCTTGGCACACAACAGAACTTTCCATATTAAAGTCTTTACTTCCACTTCCACCAGTGAAAACATACTTTCACCTTGATGAGAACAGACCTTGAAGCTCCTTACTTTATAGTATTAAAAACCACATTCTACTACAGAAGAAAAAAAGAGAAAAAATATTTGGCAGGAGGATAATGATAGCTGAGACATCAGAAACTCCTTTACTAAGACATTCTACCTAATTCCAGCACAGGGTGGGCACAAGTGAGTAGTAATACATATCTCATACTAACTTGTCTTCAGTCCTTAACAGCTTAATCTTCAAGCCTGACAGCCGGCCCGCTTTGAACCAGACGGTTACCAAAGCAGTACTTGCAACCCGATCGCTCTTTGACTCTGCCAGGGTAATTACACAGAGCTGCTCTGAAGTTTCACTGACACTCTGTTTAGAAAAGCAATCCCATCCAAACAGTTTCAGCATCATGCTATGCCATAACCGCTCCAGCTTTCAAGAAACAGGGGAAGATTTGTCAGGAGTCCTATGATACAAAAGTAGTTCAGATAGCTATCATATTACTGTTATCACACTGCTAATGAATTGTTTTAAGTTATCGGTACATCAGACTCATAGGTGATTTGCATTATATCATAGTTATGTTTCACTTACCACATTGCTGCATGTCCTGTATCGGATGTTTCGCCCTTCACAGGTCCTGTGTCCAAAAATTAAAAACAAAACCAAAAGCATTAATAATTGAATACAGAAATCACACAATATTGTTTTCTGTATCAACGTTTTTCCTCCCAGATCTCTAAGCACTTAATCCCTCCCCCTAAACATCTCTTGCAAAGACTGTCTGTCCACATGAGAATTAAGGTGTGAATTCTACCACTCCCCAATTTCCTGTCTTTGCTTAAAAGGAGATTTCTTGATGGTAGCATCACTTAACGAAGCAGGTAGAGATGACAGTAGAGAGCTTAGCTGGAAGCCAACATCTTAATCACGTTAAGACGCCTGGTGTCTTCCAGCAAGCCACAATGGTTTCATACGCATGCAGCTCAGTGTGTATGTAGGCACATGTCCTAAAACTGATGAGGAACTGGAGCTGCTGGGTTTTCACTGTGGGGTGAAACAACGGGATTGCTACCTGCTGTCCGTGCTGCTTCTTCCCCGCTTTACTATGGGGAAGAAGACCATCATTTCTCATATTTTCCATCAACGTACCAGCTCCCCTCTACTACCAAATCCCTGCTGCAGAGCAGTATCCAGAAAGCCACTGAGAAGCTGGGCCCTATCAAGGTCTACACATTCCTCTGCATGTGCTTGCCAAGGCTGTCCTGCTCTTCCCATAGAAGACCCATACCAGCCCTGGTGCCAGCAGGGCTCCCAGGAGAGAGTTCAAGATCTAGATATGTTTTTAGCACACAGTGGTTTGTATTTTGAAACTCTGACCTTAGCTAGAGTTTCATATGTTTTATGAGTTCAGAGAGAATACCCAATGGAAGCCAAAATGTAGGATTTGGCTTTCTAAAATCACCCTTCAAAAGAATTCCTTTTATTTTTAATTTCTCAATTTCACAACTTTTTGCTTTTTTTTCAGGTTTTAGCAAAATATACATTCCTTGAGGACTAAATGCCTGCCAAGGCTAAAGTTTTAAATCCAGGACATCTTTGAACTATCCAAGAGAAAGAAGTGCATCTGCATGCATTTGTGTGAGTTATTTTTTTGCTCTTTTAAAACAAAAGAACATTTTCCATATTGAGTTAATTCTAGAATAAGTTGAATTCATTTAATTTATTGAAACCGTCTTTCCTCCCACACGTCTCCACGTACCTGAAAACAGATAGGACTTAATTGTGAAATTCTTCTGGTAGTTATTTACAACTGCGTGAGTACCACATATGGGCAAAAAGTCATTTTGCAAATACACCAGAGTGGTGTAAATGACTGCAATAGAAAATACACTAGAAAATAAAATCTCTTTCCTTTTTTTTTTTTTTCAGAAGAGCACAAAAAATATAAGCATAAAAAGCTCTTTTCCATAGCACTTTGCACATAAATAGTGCTGTCAAAAACATAGTAGACATATCTCTACTGCAATGCATTTAGAGCATTATATTATTAAATCAAGTAATGAGCTTGGGCAGAAAAGAAAAATTATACAGGGTATTCAGCCCTAGGAAAAACAATAGAAAAAACTGTATCCACAGTAGGCTATAAACTAGTATAGCAATATTGGCAATAAAAATCAAGCCAAACCAAACCATTCTGAAGCCCTCCCAGGCATTCCTGAATAATATATGCAAACTGGCAAAGATATTCTGGCACAGACCAAACCTACAGCTATTGACACTGCACGGCATTCAGTAGAGGTACTTTTGAATTATAAACATAGATAGCAGAGAAAAAGTGTACTGTGACAGACACAGACAGCCCTAGTGCAGGCCTTGCACTGTGAATCCACCACACTGAGTAGCTTATACAGCAAGCTTGACACGTACCACATCTGTCTCTCATAAATGCCATGCAACCCATCAAACATGTCTGCTTCACACAGACCTGCTGTTATTGCCATCTACCAATTACCATAATTTATTAATACCATAACCACTGAGCAGCCATGAAAATTTAAACTTCCTTTCTAACAGCTGCCCCTCATTGTTTTCACAGTTTCTTCATATTGTCTGATTTAAAACAAAATATATATTTTTTTGCTTATCCTTTGCAATAGGTATTTTCAATAGATGTATACTACAATGCTGCTCAGACTCTTCTCCCAGTTTCCCTCCTCTGGCTAATGGCCAGGGTTGTTCAGAACAAATGTGCAATTTTGGATGTAGATTACTCTGTGATGATTCATGAATATTAGGAACCAATCTTAAACAAGAACCCACCTGTTTACTTTTCAAGATCAAGTCTTTGATTTTTTAAAGCTTTTTAGTTTTCCAGTTATCACCCTTCAACCAAAAGCAGGCAAACTGCTTTCAGCCTGAGCTGATATATTTTCACAGGTTTGCTAAGTAATTTGTTTCACATTAACACTACTTTCAGACAACATTTCAGATTCTCTTGGACTTGGGTATCTACCTCTGCATTCAAAATCATGAGATTCATGGAAAATAGACTGTTAGACAGACTTTCATGGAAAAATGTTGCATATTTTAATGGAAGATTTTCAGGGGAATAAAGCTTGATTTTTGAATGTGAGTTCTATTTCTGAATATGTCTATGCTTAAAATAGGGAAACTGACACCATCTGGGGAACTTAATCCTGCTGGAGAGAAATACACAACACCTTGTATGACATTAGATTCGACTAGATTTTCTCCTCTAGGCAGGGTTCAAATTAGTGGTACAGACCCCATGTCTCAGCGTGGATATTTTGCAGTATGTCACAGCACACAGCATTTAACCCTGCAAGGAAGGACCGCAGCAGTCAGGAATTCATGTTACGACACATTGCCATCACATCTCCAAACTGCACAGGATATAAATAGTAATTCTACAAGCCACGCAACCCACGCAGCCAGCAGGAAAAGGCAGAAGACATCTAGAGGGACAAGTTGGTGGGCACTCAGCAAATGGGAGTACGACATATTTCTACAGTATTCTGTATTGTCAGGTATACATGGCAGTGGATTTTGTAGAGGAGAGAGGTAGGTGAAGGCTTGGCTTGACATGCAATTACTATCAGGTGACCATGAAAGAAAAACAAGCTATTGGGCATCAAGTTTCATCCTTCAGACTTAGTCACTTGCTTCCAGTAAAGTTTTTGAGAAGTTGACAACTTTGAATATATTAAAATATTCACTTCCTTTAATGTAAACAGTTCCACACCCTGCTATTTATTTCTTTAGGCTCCAATTTATAGGGGAACTTAGTTCATTCCCCCTCTCCAAAGTCTGCACTAGATATGTATTTGTGCTCCACTACAGTTTGGAGCCCTTCAGTAATCCACGTCAGAATGAATAACAACCACATGCCAAAGCTGCCTTTAACTGTAATTACCAAAGGTGATGAAAGAGGTTTGCAGAGTGGGAGCTCATCAGCAATCATCAAAGTCTGAAATGCTTTCCTTAAAAAACAAGGCTCTATATAAGCATGCAACTCAGAGCCAGGAGCAGGATATTTTGATGGACCTGAATTTTGATGCAGAGGTCCATTACAGGGATTGGAAAATTGTGCAAGAGACAACCCTTGCTCTCCCATTATGTTTAAGCCCATGAGCAAAATACACCGGGTCTTCTTCCTCCCATGGTGTCTGGAGAGGCTAAGCCAGCTTTCTCCTTGCTCTGGGGCCTATAGACATGTGGCAATGCTTCACACATGCTAACAGTCTCACATCTCTCTCTCTCCATCCTGCTCCTCTTATCTGTCTCCCGTATGTTCAACTGCATTTTCACCCCCGCATCCTGAGGTTTCTCTATCTCTCCTTTTCTGCAGAAAGAGAGAGTCTGTTTATTCAGTCACACCTTTTCCCACAAGGGAAACTTAGCTACGGGGCAGCCCTTGGGCACCAAAACATTATGAAAAAGGAAGATGCATCATGACTCTCTGAACATATCAATTCACTATTTCAAATCCTAGTATGGTCTGCCTAGCTTCACATCCAAACTACTCGGCTGACAGCAAGATGAAAAGTTATATAAAAATGCTACAATTTCCTTTCATTACTGTGCTACTTGTCTGCCACAACGTGTTGTGCAGACATGCGTTTTGACATGCAGCTCCGCCTGCACGTACAAATCTTTGGTTCTATAGATTCAAGAGGCCAAGAGCCTCCTACAGACTTCTGCACCTTGTCAAAGTAAATACCAGAAATGCTGCAGGAAGAGCTAACTTCAGGATGAGAAAGGTAGGCACAGATAGACAAAGCAACCTGTCCTGGCAAATTTAGTTATAGATTTTATGAATATTCTTTCTGTCAGAGCACAAAAATAAACAACCAGGAGGCAAAATACTACCTTCTGTCACTATAGGAAGCAAAATAGTTAGGAAAATTAAAACATGAATCTCATGTCTCTGGCTGACAAAGTCTCACGTGTGGGATGCAGCACTTGATAGTGACCTAAAACGAGTATGAGGCTACAAAGTAATATCGTAGACTTAAATTGATTAAGCTGTTTGCATAAATACTGCAAATCCACAACCTTGGCATTAGGGAATCAGTATTCTTGATGTAAATATTTTGTCATAATGAAATAAACATTGATCCTTGCATATGTGAGCTTGGACTGGCATAAACACTACACCACGTAGTCTGCAAGACTCTGCTGTGAATCTAGAATTAATTTTGCTGAAACCAACAGAATAGCTGAAGATTGATTCAAGCATCATACTATGGAGTCTGACCATATGTAGTAAAAATGAGATAGTGCTAGGAAAAATAATACAAAAAATCAGTTTTATTTATCACATAGCTTGAACCAAAACCTGATCTGTAGATGGAGTATTTCAGAATTTGAGTGACGTCCGTTTGAATGAGATGTGCCTAATTTTTATAAGGCAAAGTCTTTTCAATGCTGGTGTTAGTACAAAACAATTATTTGATTCTAGCTGCTTAATGCTTCCTGAAGTTGAGTGCTGAATGTTTCCTACAAAAAGTTACTCAGCTTCTGCTAACATTTTTTTCATACTGTAAGCTGTTAATACAAGAAAGCTAGCTATCCTGCATAATGATATACCATCTTAATTACTACTAGCACGGTAGCCAGAATAGCATAGGGCCCAGAGGAATTGCCTTGTATAGATAAGCCTTTCCATGCTAAAGCCAAGATTAAACTTGGGTTACAAAATTTCACTTCAAACTCTAGAAGTTAAGTCTGGTAAGGGCAATCGTTAAACTTCAAGAATTTAATTGTGCTTGCTATAAAAACACCAGTAAGCTGTAACTTTGACAATGGAGTTTCTCACTCAGGATTCTTTTTCTAGATAACTTATATGTACTCTTGGAGTTTAAGTCTTGCATCAAGTTTATCCAAAAGTAAGGCAGACCTTGGAACTGTGCTCTAAAAATTGCTGAGTGGGATGGACTGCATGGCAGTTTTTACTTTTAAATTCTGCTTTGCACTATTGCTGGATTACTAGCTGGATTACCCCTAAGTAATAGCTCTTAATAAATAATACTGTCTAAACCCTCAGTAAAACGTGACTAGTCAATATAATTAAAATAGCAAAAATAAAATAGGATAAAAATAAAGGAAGAAAAAAAAGATCAAAGTGCTTTCTGAAGACTGTATATTTTCATACAGCTAATCTCTCTCTTTTGTTTCTCAATGCTGTATTTTTGCTTTTCTTAAAAAAATTTAAAAAGTGCCTTTAGCTTTTAGACTTATACATACAATGCATATTGTATATATACAGAAAGTCATTACAGTTGCAAATATTTTTCAGTTGCTCACTAGTCAAGAAGGGCAGAAAATGAAAAAGAAAGAATTAAAAGAGATGATTTTCAGCAAAATAATGATAATCTCTCCACTGTTTAAGTGAGGAAAAAAAATGTGAACAATAAACCTCATCTGACCTGCTGCAGCACAAAGATAGCATTGAAAACACATTGCAAGCCCAAAGCACTAACACCCCAAATGTGAACATGCCTGAACTCTGATCTGGATCCAAGTTTTGCAGCTGGTTTTGCAAAATGAATATGTTGAACAGAAACCCAAGTTTCTGATGCTTTGAGGAAGTTTGAATCTGAGTCTGAACCCTGTATGCTAGCCCAATGTACTAAAATGCTCGTGTTCTCTCAAGTACAGTCTATTGCTTGGGGTTTATGGAATTACAGTTTAGCTTTCTTATAGATTAAGAAAGAATTAAAAGAAAACTCCTCAGCAAGAAAAGATGCAACTGATCTGTAGGAACGACTGATTACCACTCATTCTAGCACAGACCAGTTTCTCACTCCAAATACCAGTTGTGGCAACTCTAGTAACAGATCACTTGGGAAAGGAGCTTATGTATTTTTTAGCAGCTTTTATTATGGCACAGCAGCTGAAAATTAGGAAAGCCAGCACAATGGGACTAACTTGCTTTTCCAAGACTGCAGTGCTATTCAGAGTTGTAAGAAATTTGCAGCTTTGTATAATATTGACTCAAATTCAAGAGCTTGTTGCTTATGAAATTGGATTTGTAAGCTCTCTGGAAAAATGGAAATGCTTCTCCATCAGATGAAAGCAGGAAAGGTCCTGATAGTTACAGATTTGGCTAATTATACAGTGAATAAAAAATGATTTCTTATATATATAGATACATATAATGGTTCTGGATGTCAAGGCTTTATCTTGCAACATCTGCAAATTAGTCAAAAATTCTTCCAAATGTTTAAAAATACCCACTATAGCACAGAAAGGATATCCCTGAAAAAGAGGAGTAAGAACAGTTACAGAAAGATCATTTGCATAAAACAATGCCCTACACTAGCATACAGAGTTTCTGATAATCTCTTGGTTTGTTGAGGCTTATGAGAATCATTTTCTCAAATCACCTGGCAGCAAAAGTGACCTAAGACTTTTATTATTGGTATATTTTATTATTGGTTTTACTTCCATAACATGATATCCTCCATTAGAACACACTTGTGGATATATCTGATATTTATATCATCTATGCAAATTATTTCTGCTGTATGCACTACAGACTTTGCAAAACTGGTACCAGAGGGCACATTCTAAAAATGAATAAATTAAATAGTTCCTGTGGGCATAGGAATATTCTATAAAATGGCATAATTTTGCCCAATTTGATAGTGTCAGGATCAGAACAGATTACAGTGACATCATCAAATAATGAAATGTAATTTTTTAGCACAATTAGCCGATAAAGAAGCAACCCAAAAACTAGGATAGTTACTTCATTCTTGATAATTAAAGTATCATACCTGCACATTTATCAGTGTTAAATAAACATGAAATACTGCAGATGCTTTTCTAATCTAAGCCTCTGAGACAACAGAGTCTGTGGTTGTACCCTTAAATGAGGGATGCCAGCCACGTGGTAGAATAACCTCTAAATTCATTAATAGAGTAGCAATTTCAGTTGCATTATTAATGCATCAGCAAATTGCCAAATACTGGGCAATGATTTTGATCAAAGGTATACAAAACTGAAATTTTGAACAGTATTTTTTATTGGATATATCTCCTTTTCAAAGATAGTGTTGTGGCAATGAGTTCTTCTTTTTAACATTTAACTTTGAACTAACATGAGTAACTGGCACTTGTAGCTATTCTTTCAGTTCAGTAGGCACCGAATCACTTGATGCTTGCTTCTCAAACTGTTAATCCATGGGATGTAAATGAGAAAGCAGTAGTCTTTAACAAAATAAACCCACCACATTCTGGGCTTTATCCTGTCCAACAAAAGTTGTCACACACCATAAAACTGAGGTGTTTTTAGCTAATTTAGCACATCACTAAACCAAATACCCAAAGCTATATATCTCAGTTGCTGCTTTACTGAGCAACTGAGTAGAGATGCAATAGAGCTGAGAGTCAGTGATGCAGATCTATTCTTTTCATCCTGCGACATGCAACAGCATTCCACCTATACATCCAACCTATAGTATCTCTTCAGTTAATTTGGTAGGCAGAGTAGGTAGAAACACTCATTCATACAGCTAGTTAGGTTGCATAACCAAAGGGCAGTGTTAGCTGAAGGAAGGAAGGAAATTGAAAAGAAAAGGGAAAAAATCGAGCAAGTAGTGGAAGTGGCATAAAGCATCTCAACAAGCCTAGGTTTAAAATGCTCTCATAGGAGTTCCCTTTTCTTTTTCTGCTTAGGCAAATCTCTCAGCATGATGTCAATGATAACTTTCTTCCCCTACTGAACATATATCACTCATTTAATTGTGGAAAATCTCCTCTCTGTTCAACAGTTTACACAGGATTTCCCAGATGTAAGAGTTACGATCATGCAATTTGACTCTTAAATGTAGATTTGGTATCCATGGGACTTCACATCTAGCTTAGCACTCTGCTATGCATTTAGAGAAAATGTTCTCTGCTTTGTGCTTTAGCAGTAATAACAATGGCTACAATTTCTAAGCAGAATGAAAATCTGGACTATTCATCTATTATCAGCCAAAATCATTCCTCTTGCTTTAGTAGATCCTACTTTTCTCCTCTTTTACAACCTTATTCTATTAGAAATTGATGATAATTCTGGAAGACAGGGAAAAATCATAACTCCATCCTGCCAAGCCTAGAAAAAGTAAAACAATTTTAATATTTAGTACAACCTCCGCTAACATGTCAAATAAACCCAACGCATATTTTTGTGATCAGGATCTTCTAGGTTGGGAAATATATTCCAATATAAAGAGGAGAAGTAAATTTGCTTGAATTTCAGGTACCTGAAATACATTTAGCCATTCACCATTCTGTATGAGTCACCTAAATCATCATATACACTTACAAAACTCTTTGACTGAGCAAATGACTACTATCAGTCTCTATCCTGTTTGACAGGTGAAAATTTTCACTCTATCTGAGCTGTGCAATAGAAAGACAGCACTAATTAAAAGAAAGATTCTGGGAAACATCACATGACCATAGCTAATGACCTGTTCAGCCTGTATTATTTCCCGGTTGCCTGCAAAGGTATTGAATAACAGAACTCTGTCTTTTTAAAACCAGTTGCTAGTTTGGACCTCAATGACTTTTTGATTCTTCTCTCCACAAATTTTGGTCAGTGTCACCTACTATCCACGGTAGGAGATGTAGCATTGCGGCATGTCCAACATCTCTTGTCTGGGGGCAGCCCCTGCTTTCATAGCATGGACAATTCATCCAACTTTCTTCTTTCTTATCAGTCTGAGGAGGGATGGCAGTCACTCTCCTTCCTTATCCATGGTTTTCTACTTTGACATTCTTGGTATTAGTCAAAAAAGAAAGAGCATACTGCTTATCAGACAGCAGTTCCTGACAGATAGATGAGCAGGTTCTCTTTTCCAAGATTTGTATCAAAAATATTAAAACTCAAGGACTGATAAAATAAATGCTTCTTTGTGCAGCACACAGTTAGTATGAGACATCCACTTTCACAAGTGAGTTCAGGCAAACAACTCTGCAAAATTTAATTGGGGTCTGGCCTTTTCTGAATCACAAGATAAATCGATAACGCCAACAAATAAGATTAGAAAGTGTGAAAACCTCAAGATGTCTAGCTAGTAATTATCACACTGTTCTCTTGCTGGGGGCTGACTGTGTCATCTGAGAGGGGCAGTGCTTGTCCTTGCTTGAAGAGGACACCATGGTTGACTCAAGCTGACTGCTCCTACGCTACTGGCAAATCTTTTATTTAGATTGCTATCACACTAAGTCTCCTAGACATAATCAGGACCAGTTGTTCTAAGTACACAAACTATTCAAGAGCCCTTATGCTTAAATATTTCTTATTTAAAATACTAGAAAATAGGATTTCACACTGGGACTTTCCATTCTTTTCATTACATCTCCAAAGGGTAGCACAAAGCATGTTCCCAAAAAAACTAACAAAAGCATTATCATAACTTTGTCAAATAGAGGTTGGAAATAAAACTGGTTGCTTTACTCGGTTTAGGAATAGGCAATTAGTGTTTAAGCATGGGCAATTAGTCTTTGCGTTTCTTCAAAGCTATTGCATTGGGTTCTTTTCTTTCATTTAATCATTTAATCATTTGGAAGTCACCACATACAGAACTAAGACAAGCAATGCATTATGAAGATTCCTCACATGGAGAGAAGTATTTATAATTAATTTGTTCCAAAACAATAAATATGTTGCCAAAATTTATTTGCCAAAAATACCTAGTATCTTCCTCTACACTGCTGTGCATAGCAGATGCATACATAGCAGATACATAAGCTAAACCGTACCAACCAGCTCAGTGTCCCAAAGAACTGGACATTTTTTCCTACCCTTGCCAGAATAGGAATTCTTGTGTATTTAGGCTTAATTCCAAACTGTTTGGGTTTGATGGATTTCCTTCTTCTCTTCCCTTCTGCCTTTCCCACTTTTTTTTTTCTTTTTAACATCTTGAAATGCTTCCCCAGCATAAAAAAAATCAAGACTCTTGTTCCTCATTAGTAATTGCATTCAGATCAGGAAAAAAAATCAGGAAAAAAAAAAAAAAAAAAAGGAAAAATAATCAGACACTTGATATTATGCTAATTCAGGTCCCATTTGTAAGTTCCTGCTATTGGATGGTGGAAGTTCTGCACCTAATTAAACAGCTTCATCTTATCCAGGAACAGGGGGGATTCTATCTCTTAATGGGCCAAAGTTTAGATTTTGTTTTGTAACTCAGGAAGCCTTGCAGATGTACTGAAGGGACAGTATAAAGTTAAAGTACGAAAGACATGTACTTTATGACTTTATTCCCTATTTTCTTGAGAAAGCTTCAGGGACTAGATTCAAAGAGAAGCTGGAGAGTATGCACAGAAGGAATGACATGCTGTAGAGCACTCTGACTACTACTATTGTGGAGTTCCACAATATTGTGGAGTTTAGAAAATGGAGGCAGTTATTACTGAGCTTTCACTATTATAAGTAAAAATAATATTTTGTAGAAATAGTTTGCAAAGTAGAGTTACACATAGCATAGAGTAAAAATCATGTCAGGTGACTTGGCTGCATTCCCTTACAATTTAGTAACTCCGGGTGCCTGATTTTGGGTAACTACACCTTTGCAGTTATCTTTCAGTGTGGGGTAACATGAGGATATGTTCTACTTTTTTTTGCTGGATACCCTCAGCAAGATTGTTATTCATATCTATATATCTCAGGATATTTTGGGTAGTACAATACTTTTTTTTTGTTCTCAGTGTGACATACAGCATAAAAAACAAAGAATTACCTGTAGAGTTACTATAATACATACATGTATCTTACTATATTATTTATGTCAATGAAAAAAGATTAATGCTGAAAATCTGAAAGTGAAAGGGGTTTCATTTTCCAGTAGCAGATAGTATTTGGTATGCTTAAGTAAAGTCTGCAGGATATTTTTCTATCTTCACAAGTTCTCACTAGATTTTAAAGGGTGGTGGCTTATTAAAGAGGTTGGCTGGCTGCCTGAATTATGAAAATATAGCTTGTTATTTTTTAACACTGAGGCTGAAATTTTAAGACCTCTACTGCTTGTTTCTTATGTTCTGATACTTACAGGTTGGTTGAATTCTCCTATCAGTGAAGGAAAAAGCATTCACCAACTTACTTGCTGCTCAGGCAACGTCTCAATGAATATGAAGCGCCTCCTCCACAAGTGCGTGAACATTCACTCCACGAACCCCAGGCATCCCACAGTGAGTCTCGATCTTCCTCAGAGCGAGCTGTTCTGGAGCTCTGAGGAGAGGGAGATAAAAAAAAATCAGGAGAAAAACAAATATATATATATATACTGTAGCTAGCTTAACACTTCTTTATAATGAATATCATTTTGGTCTTGAAAGCTCCAAACAAATCTGTTGGCCACTGGCGTTCTAACTGATTGGCAACAAACGGTTCTTGCAGTTAGGGGTATTGCGGAAGCTGCTTTTATTCTTTGACTATGACACTCTACCTCAGCTTGAGCCTGGTGATGATTATTACAGAAGAGTCCTTTGAACAACAGTGAAAAAATGGCCTTTTCCTAGTTACAAGGAAGTAGTATGGTAAACCTTAGAAATTGTGCTTTGATGTTTTGTTGCTGTGCTAGAAATGAAAATGAAACAACATGGAACAGAGACTGTGAACACATAACCTTAATGCACTTGCCATAGGGAACTATCCAAAGATCTCCTATGAAGCTCTTTGGATAGAGATTTCCAAGCCATTTTATACATAGTATTTTTTATTCTAAAACAGGAAGTGCAAACTACCTGAAGAACTGAACTCCTCACATGCCAGGTCAAGATCCACACAGAGTAGATCTCAAGTTATAGAGAAGCAGCGCTGTTCGATAGTCCTCAGGAAGAATCACCTCTGTTGGGATTAACCCATAAAAATAGAGCAATATCTACTGCAAATAATACAGTCACACTAATTTTCAACAGTTCATTTTCGTTTATGCATCTGCACCTCACGAGCATTGGGCTTTAAGGACACAAATGAATCAAACATTTGGACAGGTATCTTCCCTTATAGATAAGGTTGTTTTGCTGTAGGAACTTGAATAACCTAGCATGCAAAGGTACATGGAAAATGCTGTCATAAAAAATCTGCCTAGTGCTGTGGGCCACCACCCAGTGAATATTCTTTCTATTTGGAATAAGACAGAAGACAAGTACATGAGGATAGATTTTGCTTTGTACCTTCTGCAAAGAAAAATCAGCAGGCATCACTGCTAATGTGTTGAAGGAATCAATGTCAGCTGTCAACACTGAGGAACTACTCTGGGACACTGACATCAACACAGAAATAATTTCATCTTCAGTGCAGCTGAGTAAAACTTTTGTAATGCAATCCAAAACCCAGCAAAATATTCCAGTGTTGAATACTGTTATTCACAGGCAAAACAAAAAGAACTGTTGATGATGGTTTAGGGCTGTGAACAGTTTCAGTATGCATCCGCTTAAGGAAGGTACTCAATTTGTGAAAGACAACCAAGGTCCAAAATCAAAGAGTCTGTGTCTATAAAGTGAAGCACCAAGTCTGGCAGCTCAGCATATAAAAAGTGTGTCAACTGGAATTTATCACAGTAAGAGGTAGATAATGAGGCTTTTTTTTTTTTTTCTTAAGGAACCAAGAATGTATTAAATGTTTTAGCTATTAATGCTCAGAGAATTTTCTAATATGTAAATAATTTAATTCTATAAAATTTTGCAAGTGTTTTGCAGTTTATCCAATAGCGTCATCTATGATATTGAATAAACAGCTGGGAACAAGACTCACTAAAATGAAGGCCCATCATTTTTTTAAGCTGCACTCAACTCAGATTAGCTCATGGATCAGCATACTCAGCTTGATAGAGTAATTTTATTGTTATTTTCATTCTAAAGGCCTGATATTACTCTCAGATACACTGGCGCAATAAATCAGGAGTTACTACATGATGGTGTTAAACCAGCCTAAGTGAGATCAGGACCATATCACAAACTGGCCCACATCTAAAGAGAAATTATTTCAAGAAGAGAAATTAAGATTTTCAGGCCATCTATCTAACCAGTTCCTATTCCTTCCCTCTCTTCCCATTATTTTTTCTTTGTCATAGCACAGTCCAAACCTAATCTTGAAAAATAAGTCAGTCTTTTAATGGAATGAGGGAAAAAAGGGAAGGATTTCCCTCTCTACAGAAACACCAAAATGCCTGTCTTTTGAAAGGAAGAGCTTGGCGAGTGGCAATGGTCAGGTGCATGGCTAAGGTGTAACCACACACCACCACTGTCCACACAATGGACCCTCCTGGCATTTCACAATGGAAATCTAGTGTGTTCCTCTTGCTGTTGCTCATGAGCTCTTTAAAGGCAGGGTTGACCCTTTTTAAAACGGGGGTGTGCATTTTAAAAGGTAATTACACAAATGCCACTTAAAAAGAGTTGAGGCTTTTGGTCCTCCTAACAACAAACAGGGCCAACCCTCCTTTTGAAAGACCTTTGGGATGTGGTCCAGAGCATGCTGAGGTCAAACTCACAGTGAGTTAACGGGTTCCAGGACAAGAATTAGGACTAGTGAAAGGCTGAAAAAGGGCCCCAGCACAATTCTTGGAAGTTTTCTCTCAATTAATCAAATAAATCCTGTGAATAAGAAAGAACTCAAGGCAACTACCCAGAAGGCAAGCTTTCCTCAAATAGCTCTCCTGAAGTATTTCCACTGACTCTGCTGCTCTGTTTATTCACCAAGTGTAAATTTGCAGCCATGAGAAATAGTGTGGCAATCCTATGGTGACCCCATTTTAAGTCAGATTCATGGTATGCAGTTTCAAAGGGCATTTTAAACCCTTGCAGCACTTCCTTCTGCAGAAGAGGTTATGAAGATTACAGCATAGTTTAGATGAGTAACTGAATCAGTTTAAATTGCTGTAACATTCAGTATGATGTAATTTTGCTTTGGATCTACATGTAGAAAAAATAGACTGAATTAATTTAGTCTAGTGAGATATAATACTGGGTTGTATAATGAGTGTATCACAATGACTGGACATTCTCAGATTCTTTCTTATCTATACTGAAATTTAGCACGATTTAATTTCAATTCAACATTGTATTTGCAAGGCATAAATGTAAAAGTTAAAGTGAGATAAGTGATCAAACTGACTATGGCCAATCCCAACAGCTGCAAAAGATCACAAATACAACAGTTTCACAGATGTGTTCCATCCTCTAGATAAAATCTTATTAGCATTTACACGTGAGATAAGAGTAGTGACATGCCAGCTTACAAAGGTTATTTCATCTGGCTGCTTCTCGAAGGGTATTTTTATAAAATAAAAACGTGAGTCTGAACTTTTATTTTGTTGAAATGAATATGTGTGTCTGTACTTTTAGTTTATAAGGAAACAAATATTTTCAAACTGTAAGTGGATGCATGTCCTGATTTTTCAGTACTGGTGGAAAGCCCAGTATGAAGCATAATTAAAAAGGGTTGCAAGGTAAAGTCGCACGAACACAGTGCTCTTACCTCACCACAAATTTTAACATCAATACTGCTAGACATTCTAAAGGGTCCAAATTTTCTGAGATAAATTGTACTCCCACCCAGAGGAGAACCATGTGCCTGTTATTTGCATTCCAAGATTTGTTATAAAACCTATATATTTCCAGAAAGCATGTGATTTCAGGCTAGAACAGACTCCAAGTTTTCTTTTAACAAGTGGAATAAACATAATTCATTTCAACTCCATCCATGTTTTATGTTAAAGAAAGTAGAGTGTTTTTCCCTTCTGTGAACTGTACAGTTAAGACTGAAACTCTAGCAAGGCCTGAAAGACTGTTTTAAATCTGAAATAACTTCAGGTCTACTGAAGGTTTAACAAATATATGCAGTTAATAGCTAAGAATTCACTCTGTAGAACATTTTCAAAAGTAGCTTACACCACTACCAATTTCTACACACTATCACTAAAGTGACCTAAACTGAATAAAACTGCATACAAAAATACTTGCCCACTGAACAGTGCAAGAATTGCTAGGTTAGTCTTTAAAGCCCTCCTGTTCCTGCCATAAAGAGCAAAGAAAGGAAAAAACAACAACAACAAAAAACAAAAATGAAAGTAAAGGGGAAATGTAATTCCAAAAAAGGAAGAGGTAAAACTGCCACAGAGTGAGGCTTCCTTTAGCTAACACCAACCTCTTTCTTAGAAACAGTCTTTAAATCTCTGCCAGCTGCTCTCCTGCAGGTCACTATTTCCAGGATACCAGCATACGCCAAAGGAGCAGGATGCAGAAGCACATCCTGGCTCATTGCACCACCCCACAGATATCAAATGAATTCTCCCCATTTTGTCTACATTTGGTGAATCTCAGTTTGAGCTTCCCAGGAAATACTCACTTTTTTTTGTCCATGCAAAACTCAATATGTCCCAGTATCTACAGCACTGATAGCAGAAATGTCACTTCGTACAAGCAATAGGGTTATAAACACCAAACATAAAGTCTGCTGGCACTAATCACATTCAACGCTATCTTTATACCCCATTACATGCTTCACCTCAGGCTGATCCTGTAACTATCACCAAACACAACCGCTCCAGAGAGAAAAAAAAAAAAGGAAAATGAGTATTTTTGAATAATTTCTTGAATTTCAAGACAGAAAGGTATCAGTGTGGATAGGGTATTCAGCTGAAAATACAAATAAGACATAGGTTTTAAACTCTAAGCTGAAAAATATCCTAAAAGATAAATAGAAATAGTTTGAAATTGTCGAAGAAGCCTAGAATAGTGTGAGTTATCCTTTTTTTATCCTCAAAAAATCCAGTTTAAATGTTTAACAGTAATTTCTGAATTTATCAAAGAGTTCTCAAGATTCGTGTTGTATTTAACTGGTCAGATAGATCCTTCCTAGCCTCCCTCCTAGCACACAGAAGACAAAAACCACTTAAACCAGCTGGAATAATGTGTGAAAAACATGATAAGTGTCACATATCCTTAAATCACAACAGCTGCCAGGCCATTCTAGAGCTGCATCGCTGATGAGAGAACCACACTTCTTTTAAAAGCATGGGTGTACACACACATACAGATACGCCAAGGCAGAAACAGAAAAAGTAGCAGGATCTCTTTTAATGTCTAACTATAAAAGAAATTCTACCCTAATATAAAAGAAAAGAAAAGAAAAGAAAAGAAAAGAAAAGAAAAGAAAAGAAAAGAAAAGAAAAGAAAAGAAAAGAAAAGAAAAGAAAAGAAAAGAAAATGAAAAAAAACCTTAGCAACATACTGGAATTCAATTTAAAGCTTTGCTTTGAAATGAAGTCTCTCTCTATTCCTAATCCAACCATTTGTGGCATTGTAGCACGGAAAACAGGTATAAATGCAGATCTTGTCATTTAGTTACTCCTCAGTTTTCAAGGGTTCCAGTCTACCTCCTTCTTCTGTAAAATGTTGCTAGCATCATATTCTTCAAGAAACTAGTGTGCTCCCTAGCTTGGCCAGCAACATAGGCAGTGAAAGATGCAATTAACCCATTGTTGGACTAAGACACCGATACAGCGTATAAACCACAGCTATTTTGCAGTTGATATCCACTGCTGGTTTTGGTTTAAAAATTCAAATCATCTGGTTCTTATCACATCCCCCATGTTTAGGGGGATGATGTATTGTCAGTGACGATATGCAAGGCTCCTTTGAGGCCATTGCCTAAAATTGTCTTTAGCTACTGTGAAAAAGATATTAAGGGTAGAAAAGCAGTATTTCTCTGTGTTATATGATCTTTCTGCCCTCCCTTTCCAGATACATCCAAGCACATCCCTGTGTGAGTTCCTGCCAAATCATACATTCTCTTTCCTTTGAGTAATTTTTGATGATACTTCAATGTTATTCAATGGCAAGAATCTGCTCTAAGCACATGCATAGGTGTGTAATGGCAGGAGACAAGACTTGTAACCTCATCATTTTATAAGAAACATGTATCTCAAAATTTGATCTAATGTAAATATATGGTTTATAAGATTTAATTTTCCCAATGTTGGGCATCTCTGTTGCACTTATCCAAGATAACACCTGGATTACAGCTCAGATAGAAAACTGCTTGGAAATCTAAAGAGAGACAAAGCAGAAAAAAATCACAGCCAGTTAAATTAATATTTGTAATTACTGTCAAGCAAAATGTTAACATACCAGACATTTCTGACTAGCTATTGAAATATTTTTGACCTATTATCTTGAAAACATCATGAGTAAAATATCCTAACACGGTCAGTTTCCAGTATACAAAAAAGCATATTAAAAGTATCTAGGTATAAAGAGGTGCACATCATTTTAAATGCTACTGTATGACTGAAGCACATCAGATCTTCCAGAATAAATGTACCACACTGAAGAAGAGACATATTAAGGTAAGCTTCACCCTTGCAAGAAGTATGATTCATTTTAAGTACCAATATTAAGAACAGTTGCCCTCCAACTCCCAGTAGACACCTGCCCTTTCCATACACTTCATACAAGCAGAGCTCTTCTCAAGTGTACCCTTAGCAAATTATTTGAGGACTGCATGGGAACACACATTTATATTTCCCAAAAGGGCTGCTTCAAAGTCAGGATGGATGAACACTGCTAAGCTGGTTTGCTGGACACTGTCCCCACTATACCCTGAATAGAGTGTCAAATAAGAGGGCTCCAGCCACTAGACCAGCCAACCAGATAGCCTCCAGCAGTACCACACAACCCAGAAGAACCTTCTTAGTGGAGATGCACCTGCAAAAGCAGTGGCAGTTCTGCTCCTACATCCATGGTAAGTTAAAAGAAAATAACAGCAAAAGCCTTTGTGGCCAGGACACCAGAGTCGTTAGCACTAACAGGGGCTGAGCAATGCCTGCTGCGACTGCGGTAATGGTTAACTACACGCTGTTGCAGATGGCTCAATCAAAAAGATTTCTACAGGACTATTCACACGGCTGCTAAAACACTTCTCTGGCAAGCAACCTGGAAGGAAAAGTAGCTGCAGTGAGCATCAATCCTCAAGGATAGGAATGACTCTACTTTGGCTCCCCTGCTCCCCAGAGGGGAGCTGCTCCCTCCTGGAAAGGGTTTTGGAGCTGGACACGACCAGACCACCTGCCCCTGGGCTCCCACCATCTTGGCAATTAACTGAGGTGTTTTTACCTCTTTGGAGATGCAAGATCAAGCAAAAGGTGTGCAACAAAATCATGAAAGTATTTCCTATGGAAAACCCCTGGCACAGGAAACAGGATCTAAGCGACGGAACGCCCCAATGAAGGCACTGGCACTAGAGCACATGCATGTGGGTATGCGCTTATTTTATGCTCATGCTTTAATTGTGCAGAGAAGCAAACCATGATTTATTTTCTCATTTTGGTCCCTCAAAAAGGAATAAACAAAAGTCCAAATCTTTTTCTGGGTTGTTTTTAATATACTTTTCCTTCATGAGAGGAGAGGAAATTGCACTGAGATCTTTTTGTAGCTTTTCACTACTTATTCTCCTCCTGTGAGCAGAGGTAAGTGGAAGTGCAAAAGGTGGACAGTCTTTTTTTCCCCCAGAGGAAGGCACTTGATAAACATACAGCAAGCTTAGGTCCCGAGGACGCAAGCACAAAGTTGTTATTGGATTCCTTGTCAACACTGAATTCTGCCTCCTCCAATCTCCACAGTGAAACGCCTTTATGGAAAAGGTATCTGATCTCCATAATATTTTATCTCACACTTTGAAGGGGAGAAGTTTGTCTACTTTTATTCCTGAACAGCATAGTCATGCAAGACAGATCCACTACTACAGTAACAAAATGGGGAAATGATATCACCTTTTTTCCTTCAACAAAGGAAAGCAAAGGTCCATCCAGGAGGAATTAGCCCCTTGTTCTGTCCTAACCATTTATATGTTCACCTGGTAACATAAGCAACTATAGGACAAAATCTTGTACTGAATTCTCATTTTCCTTAAAACAGAAATTAGTATTGTATACATTGAGTGTTCTCTGCAGGAACTAAGTATAGTGAGGACTGTTCCCATAGTCCCATGGGATTCTCCAGGCACTAAAGAAAGTCATATAACTGTATATATGCAGGTTTTTAAAACATATTCTAACGAACCATTATAAGGAGCCTGTAGCTGCTAGGCTGCAACAAAACAGGGAAGAAAAAATAAACAGCCATCTGAGTTCCTTAGAAGAAAAACAGTCATTCCCACGGCTGGACTGGATGTTGCATCCCAGGAGAAAAGTGCCAAACGTGAGCTCATTTCTTCTCCTAAAGGGCAGCAGCTAGCCAGGGGGGTTGCTGGCAGAGGATGGAGTTGACACCATATCACTTCAACACACTGCATGCTGTGCTCCCCATAATATTTTATAACAGTGCCTTATAAAACTTAGATCAGCCCTATCTCTCATTCCACTTATCCACATGAAAATATGCACCAGGGGAGCAATGGGAATACAAGTGCTCTCTCTTTTGCTCTTATAGACCCAAATTACAACACCCTGTTGTATTTAAATCCTGCTGTGCTGGTGTAAACACTAGACATGGGTGATCCAGTATAGAGCAGGTCCAAGCTGGCTCAGTCTCAGACTTGTCGCCTAATTGAATCAGAACTGTTTTTAAGAGCAGAACTGGTTCAGACGCACGATGGGTGAAATCACTTTCCAGCCTTCGGAACCCACCCAAACAGCACGGGTTCAAAAGTGCATCTTGAGCTCGAGTACTCTGCGTTCAAATTCTGTTTAGGAAAGGCTGTTGGTTGGGAAAGAGAGAAAGGAAGAAAGGAGAGAAAGGAAGGGAGAGAAAAGTAAAATTATTTGTGACAAAGCCTATTTCATGCAAGAAGCAAAAGCTGTGTGGTGTGGCTGGGCTGTATTCATTAGTTCAAGAAAAATGGCCAAGGTACAGCCTTGCAGCCTTCACAGCCTCTTTGAAAGAGGCAGAGCAATATACAGAAGTACATGTTACTACCAGTTGTCTAACTAAACCGTGAGCTTCATCCAGCTTCAACGGTACTGTAACTGTGCAGAGGGAGAGGCTGCCACGTGCAACGGTGCTTCCCTTTGTGTGCATCAACCTCCACACAAACTGGATTTAGGAGCTCTGTTTCTCAAAGTCTAGAATAGAAGACCTTGTGCTGTTAACCCAGATTTTAACAGGTTCGTTCACCACAGAGAGGCTCTGCCTGCCCAAGTCGGTTGTAGCATTAAGACAAGTGATAGAACAAAAAGATAAACTCTCTGGTCAGGAGACATTTCAGACAAGGAAAGAGATCTCTCCAAAAGATCTGTATAATTTCAGATATGCATCTGCAATTTTGATGTTTATCCAAAATAAACGAAGTCTGCCATTCTTCTGAGGGGTTGCCATCTCTCTCAGTTACCTCATGGAGTTGAATCTGTATTTATTTTAACAAGGGGCCACACAGAGGCCCAGCAACTTTAGTTTTGGTAGAGGCAGGCAAACTGAAAGCAAATAATAAAAAAAAAGGACTAAGAGAGACAAGAAAATGAATGAAAAAGAGCAAAAGAGCATGAGGGCAAGAAAGGTAGGAAAGAAGGAAAAAGAAAACAAGAAGCAGAAAAGAGAAGGAAGAAAGGAAGGAAGGAACCAGGAGGAAAGCTATGCATCCTGTGTCATAACAGCAGAAAATGCAAGGCAGAAACAAAGAAACAAAAATGCTCATAGGACTTTTGCTTGTTACTGTAAATCTCCAAGTTTATCTAACACATTTGTTCCACCTTAATCACTAAGCACTAGTCTGGAATCAATGTATGCTTCTTTAAAGGAAAAATATACCTTATTGTTAGCAGTTTTTAGGTACCAAAGTGAAGGATATTTTCAGGAGTATATCAGGACTGCTTTTCAAATACTTCAAATTGAATTACAAAGATGTAAGGATCCAAAAACTGCCATGATACAAGCTGCTGCTTGTTCTCATGTTGACGTCTCATATCCCACACGATGAAAAATCTGTGTTTTGACTACTCTGTCCAAATAATATTATAGACTTATCCACACATTGGAACGAGCATGCTGCACAGGAGAAGCTGTTTCATGCTGTTCCATTCCATGCCAGTGAACATCTCTGGTAAGCAGTGATAAGGAGAGATACTCAAATTTGTGCTCACCAGCACTTAAAGGTGGTTGAGGCCCTCAGAGGCTGCGAACACTGCTGCAGTTTGGATTAGCAAAGCAATATCCCAGGCAGTGGCAGCTCTTCTTTTTAGTTTCAGAGCTTTCTATTCCGTTACTCCCACCTCTCCTTTCTGCTAATTCAGATCTTTTGTTTTTAAAATGTGTCCCTGGCTAGACTGATATCATAGTACCTTGAAAATCTCCCGTTCTCCTTATTTAAAAGTTACAGGAACTAGGAAAATAAAATATCTAAAACACGTTTAAAATCCACATAATCCATCCGCATAGCATAATGGGGGGAAAAAAAAATAGGGAAGAACTGGGCTTATTAAGTGCATTTAGATTAGCCCTCAATAGCAGATGCTTTTAGCGGTCCAGGCTTAAAAAACTGGTCTTATTAAGTGCATTTAGATTAGCCCTCAACAGCAGATGCTTTTAGCAGTCCAGGCTTAAAAAAAATAAAGAGAGATTTAAATAAGTTAGTAAGTAAGTAAATAAATAATGCACCAATCTGATGCCTCCACCAGAATGGTAGGAGACGTTTTTGCTTCCTTTATTCCTTTTCATTTTGGGGTATGTTGATACAGTACAGGATTTGAGCAATATACTAGAAAACTTCAAGCAGGGACAAAGATTATATCCGACAAAGCAAGAAGGGGAAATCTGACACCTCTGCAGTACATTCATATGGAAACAAAATGACTTATATTTATTTTATGGGACAGTTTGAATTTATTATATGTTGCATATAATTTCCTGTCTCATTTCTTGAGCACTCTTGGAATTTATTTCAGGATGCCTTACTTTATCACAACCCCCATTTCCCTCTGCCCTGACACCCTCTGTTGAACTTGCTCTAAAGTAAGTCCCTGAAAGGCAGAAATTCCCAGGCTATCCCTAAAAGGTCAAAGCTTTGGAAGAAATGCCAAAGGGAATAAAGACAACAAAGATGAAAATGGAAGTAGTGTGAAAATTAATGTACTGTAGAATCAGTGAACATACCACTTATTTTTCTACACAAATAGCAAAAGAAATGCTCTTGTGAGCTGTATTCAAATAGTCCACAGCTGACAAAAATATCAAAATTTCTGCATATGCCTGCCTTAGAAGCTGAGTAAATCTCACAAGCCACATACCCTGCCTTCCCTCCTCCAGTCGCTTGTCTATATTGCCTTTCAATTTCATCAGGACTATATGTATTTTTACAAGTAATGTGGAGAAACTTGTGCTCTGTCGGAAAAAAAATGCATGTGAAATTCAAATCAAGGCATTTGAAGGGGGAAAAAAAGTAGAAGCATATGTCTACTGGGGTCTACTCTGTCTCTGATACAGTGACACCTCACTGGCAGGGAAGCAGATTCTGAACTACAGTAATCTTCAACATACACAATCAAATTCAGGCAAAAACAAGCCCACAGCCCCTAGCAAAGTTGATATGTAGAAAATTAAATAAATTGGCCACTTCACAAAAGAATATTTATGACAAGCACATCTTTTTGTGGGTAATTTATATTACTCCTATGCAAGACTGTTAAATACCATGTATAAAACCTCATAAGAAAAGCAGTAATTAAATGAAATACTTCAGTACAAAGTCTAATCAGGTGGAATTTAGTATAACAGTTCAGTGTTGCAGTTAACAGTTCTGTCTTGCTCTCAGTTTTCCGATAATACTGTATTTATAAACCCTTATATTTGTATTTATATTTGTAGTACTTGCCTCTTCCAGAAAGAGGAGTGGAAAGTTTTGTGGTGACAACCTTATCCAACCATAGCATAGGCTGAAGGGACAGCCTTCAACAAAGACAAATAAAAGACCACACAATTATCTTTCTTGAAAGACAAGCTAAATGTTTGAGAATAGCATCTTTAAAATTGTGATACCAATCTAGATGCTAGACTTTATCTGTATAGCATCTGCAGTTGCAAACAGACAATACTCCCTCTTTCTGCATAAGAGAAATGTTTGGCTGATAAAGTCTTAACATATAGAGCAAGTCTCACCATGCATGATAGCAAACCTTGGGCCTATGATGAAATCTAAGCATTTCTTGAGAAGGACATTGAAAATGGCCAAATTACCCTAAGCATTGACTACTCTTCATCCATGCCCAGCACTATATACATTATGCATAGCTAAAGTTATAGGAGAACTTCTCTTCATTCACAGCAGACTTCACAATACTTGCTTCTTGTTTACCTTCTCCATTTCACCTGAACATACACCTAAGGGCTAAGAGATGTCTTAAGAGCTACAATAGCCAAAATTGGTCACGTATCTGCTAGACAAGTCTACTGCCCAATCACTGATAAAAAAATAATAATAATAATGCCAAGAGCAGAAGCAAAAGGCAACCCTTTCTGTACATCAGCACATCAGCTAGAGGGAAGTTGTGCTTCATACCAAAGTATTATGACGTACAACTCTCACAGAGTTCAACATTTCACACAAGTTTTTTTATTGGTTTCTGTCCAACACACTCATAACTATACAATTCTTAAGGGTAGCAAAAAGGAGCCCTTTTTTTCTCCTTTTCCTGCTCCTGGTGTTGATACCATACCAAATAGTAGATAATAGATTTCTGTTGTTCTATCACTACATTCAACCTTCTGATGGTTGCTATGGAAATGATCTTATTCTGCTCTCCTTCATCACCAGAACCCCTGATTCTGCAGCAACAGGTTTTTATTGGTTTGGTGCCCAAATAGGTCTGATTTTTCTTATATAAACCCAAAACTATGAGAAACAGTAGTGGGAACAATGAAGGAAACACTGCTGTTTGCAGACTCAGTAAGGCAACGCTATCTTAAACCCTGAGGTTATTTTGGGATGGCCAACAACTCAGAACAGACCTTTGATTTTTTTCAAAAAAGAAACAGATTATGTAGAAATTAATAAGCCTCTCCTAAAAAGTTATTTGCTGTGGTATATGTATTATTCAGATTTTACATTGCTGCTTATCCTACTGAATTGTTCATAGATGAATTCTTTCAGAAAATGGATCCATCATTTCAGGAGAAGTAAGACTATGTTCTAATATTCAGATCCCCTAAGATGTTCAATCTCATAGTTGCTTTTGTTTTGTCTTGTCAAACCTATGAATCTAAAAGAAAGTAAGTAAAACAAAACATGTTCATATTTAGTGACATCAGTGAATCAGACCAACAGGTTATCAGCCTTTATGAAGGCTTTATCAACTACACTCTCAATTAAATCTTTAAAAATATATATATATCAATCAAAGCACCTTAGGCCATCTCATACCAGGAGTTTGACCCAAGTTCCAGAACATTTCGCATCTGCTGGAGGAAGGATAAATAAGTGATAGATTAAACAAAATCTAAAGGAAGAGGTTAGCAAGCTAAGTCCAGACACAGAATTCTAGTGCCCTCTATGAATAAAGTAATGAGTATCCTTATCAGCATTCATACATTCACTTTAAAATTTAGAGACATGAGATATACAAAGTATGACAGCACTAGCTGGAAACCACATTTTTTGCTCATTTTTTGTGAATAAATCCTAGCTTTATCCCTGAATATCCATTTCAGCATACCCCTACACAACTGGTGTCACCATAGACACACCAGTTTGCACATAGACATGACTATGCCTGAAATATATGCATGGACTTTAGAATTTTCCCTGGAAATTCCTTCTCCATGCAGCTATAAATGTAGAAATGGATGAGCAAACATGCAACAGCTGATAGACATATCTGCAAATCAAGGGGAAAACACATCAAGCTTTGTACCTTCAGATATAAACAAGAAATATAATATTTTTCAACAGGCTAATTGTGCCTGAGGTAATCCACAACAGGCCTGGTTAGAAAATAGGGAAATATAATGCCAAACAACTTTGAAAAAATGGACTATTGTGTTTGACTATTTTCCACGTACAAATTATTATCACAGTGAAAAAAAGAAATGCTGCAGAAAAACACATGTACTTTATTACAATTTTGAGTGCTACTTCTGTAAGTGCCACAACAACATGCAAGAGAGCTAAAAAACATTGAAGAGATGCGAGCAGCACACACAAATGTGATTAAATGCCTTTCTGACATGAAGTGATTTAACTTCAAGTTTGGATGAATGCATATATGTCAATGGCTGATTATGGTTTTGGCCGCATTCCCTTTGAGTTAGACAACTGTGATTTGTGATGGCTTTTTATTTTTAAATCAATAGAAAGAGAAATCTTTGGAACAGAATTCCTATTCTCTTTTGTTTCTCTTAAAAGTGGTGTGTTAATACTTCTTTAGCATGTGAATAGTCATAGCGCAAAGAGAAAAATTCTCTAAATACCTAATCTTGGTCTGGAAAGTGAGAAACTATCTTCTAAAGTTACTTTCAGTCTAGTTTTACTTTCTGAAGACAAACACTAAGTGCTATAGCTCTTTGTCTCAGAACTACCTATAAAGGTACCTAAACACCATTTATGCCAGGGAAACAGGATGGCTGAGTATGCAGCAAGTCCTCAGGCAGTTAAAAAGAAAAGACCTTACTCAAGTCACCTCCTTCTCACTATCCCAGTGAAAACCAGTAGGATTTCTTCCAAATGAAGGCTGAGAATCCTAGCAGAATCCTAGAGTCATCATTACACCCCTCAGAAGAATCTGCCTTGAAATAAACATTATTTGCTCCTAATGGAGGGAACAGAGGGGTGAGGTTATTGATTATGCCAGCTGTTGGACTGTTCCAGAGCTGGAGTTGTCTCTGGGCTATTGAACCTTCTTACTTGTGCAATGATGCAGAACCAAGCACTGAAGATACTACTTCATCTATAGTGTCTTACTGCAAATATAGCAGGATGTGATAAATCCCACGTGAGACTAATCCCATGAGCATTTTGCTACCTAGCCTTAGCGCTTACAAATGTGAACATTTCTAATGCCAGACTGCTTCAGGTCTAGCTAGAGCCTGCTCATCTAGATAAGTGTTGGCAAGGCAGTGCTTTTAGAGGCACAGGGGGTTAAAGAAACATATAAATGAAAAAGTACATTTTTATAGCTCTCAGGCTTATTTCACCTACCTGACTAGAGGCTATTATCTAAAAGGCTAGTAGACAGTCATCATAGACCAAATCTTCTCTGAGTCAAAACTTGCAGTGAGTTTTGTACCACTCTCTACATAAACCACGGTAAACTAGTAGTTATATATGTACTGGAAGCATATATGTCAAGGTATCTTATGACTTATCCTTATCTCTGTCTTAATTAGAAGGCAAATTCTTATACATTTATTTCC
>NW_010589471.1:3247-27099 GCF_000705375.1 Tinamus guttatus
GCGTGCGCTGCGGTGGGGCGGGCGCGGGGGAGGGGGTGGCGGCAGGAACTACCCGAAACCGCCCCAAAATAAGGCCCGAACCCCGTGGAAAGCCCTTGGGAGCAGCGCCCTGAAGGGAGAATGGCGGGGGGATCTCGGCTGATCCTAGTGCAACCACTGGCTCAGTCCCGAGCAACCGCCTCGCCCCATCCCTGAGCGTGCCCGGTTCTTCCTTTGAAAACACTCGCGTTGCTGCTGTTCTGCAAGTACTAGTAGCAGTACTAGTAACTAGTCACTTAAGTGTTTTTTTTTCTTTTTTTTTTTCCCCTCGTATAAACGCTATTCCTTTGACTCTCGTATTTACACTTAAATTTTTAAATTTAATTCTTCTGGACTGCTTTCTGCGAGCAAAGTGCTCCTCAGAAGCTGCGTCTTTAAAAGGAAAGGTCCAAAATACCCAAAAGTGTTTACAGAAAGAGTCTTAAGCCCTGTGCTTGTCGTTGTTTTTTAATGAGCTCAGAGACACCCTGGGTAATCTCTTGTGTAATATTGTTTTTCTTGGCTTGGGGTGATTAAATGATGCCCACTATAAAAAAGTGTCTCTGATTGTTTTAATTGCCTTTCTCTTTAAATTTCAGTTGAATTCATCTAGAGAATTACTGTGAAAGGTAGATCACTGCCTTGAGGATTGTACGGGGCAGAAGGACTTAGGTGGGTTTTTATTGTACTAGCCAAGAAAATACTGTTGAACATACTGAACAGCTCAAAAGGGAGAGGAACATCCTGTAAATGTGTTAATGACCTTCTGATTTTTTTCTTAATATCCATAACACCGTGGGAACTTGTGCCAGGATCAGTGCAATGATCATAGATGAAATTCCTCTGGAATTAACCTTCCTTTATCACCTGTATGTAAAGCAGACAGCTGTGACCTACGAAGTAGAGTCTGGGTACTCTGGTCATTTGCAATCACTGTTGATTAGCTGGTGATTAATGAACGGGCAAAAGCTGGAATGTGTTAATGGATGCCAAATAAGATGTTTGACATTCACAAATCAGGTGACACTGGCGTGTACCTTCTCCTCCAGAACTGCATGGAGGACATCCAGTCTCTGACTCGAGTGCCTTAAGCTGAGTTTTGCTTTTATTTCCGTTTGGTAACTTTCATTTCCAATGCTCCTTTTCCCTCCAGCATTGAATATATCGAAAAAAGCAGCACAATATTCCCTTTTCCATTTCTCAATCAAGAATTACCTCCAATCTCTCTTCAAGCACCTCCAGCTGGTTGTGAGTGCACTGCTGGTGCTGGGTGAGTCCTTGGTAATGAAAACAGCCTTGGAGTTGGCTGTATCCCATTCTGGGGTCACTCAGATTATGTCCTTCCTTGATGTTTCTATAAATATATGCAGCTTAAGAATGTGTTGCCGTTTAATTCTACATCCTTTATGTTTATTCTGGTACTCCTTCCCTCTCCCCCAGCATTTAGAATATCCAGTGTTATCTCTGCTCTTTTGCTTAGCCTCAGATGGTGGTGTTTTTTGACCAGCAGCAGACAGTGCTTTTTTTTTTTTGCCTTTAAGAAATCCTGTGCATCCATATTCAAGGCTGATCTCCTCAACCTAGTTCTTTTCATTGCTTCCTTCAGTTTCTGCAAAACTTGCTCTTTGAACGCAAGAATCTCAGTAACTAACCTATAGCTGGCTGTTTAGTTTAGCTATGTTACTATTACTTGTTCTAAACCTGTTTTCTGTAAGTAAGAAAAGATGATATTTCAAGAAGAGCTTGGCTGAAGTGACAGATAAGATCAATTATGAGAACAGAGTGTTGATCCTGTCCTCTTTACCCTTGACCAGACAGGCTTCATTGGGATGCAGTAAAAGGAGCTTTATACTGGGCTGCAGCATGTACAGGCCAACTAGTGTTTGCACTGACTATTTTGCAGGTTAAAAAAGTGGAGAAAAATCCTCTGAAACAAATATAACTATTGCAGTTGCATCCTGGAAGCTCAGTTAGGAAAAAGTGCCAAATATTCTGCAAGACAAAAATGTCCTGCCATCAGATAGGCTGCAAACTGAATGCTCGGTGGCCATGCTGCTTCCAAGTATTGTCCTGTGACCTTGTCATTTACTTGCTTGTCCCTTAACATGAAAAACATGTGTTGCAAACAGGCTAGCCAGCCAATCCCAGGCAGTGACAAAGCCTGCCTGACTCATTCTGTGCCAGACTTGTTGACTATTTGACTAACAGGTCACTTATGTATATAAAATAAGGAAACAATAATGAAGAATCACTACTACAGTAATGATTTGTGTTCTCTGGTGCGCATACCCAACTGAAGGCTATCTCTGTTAATAAATGCATCCTCTATTGAAAATGGAAAAAAAGAACATGACATTTTTTTCTAATCATTTTGATTTTTATGCAGGATACCCAAGATGGCAGCTACTTCCCAGTTTGCCAGTCGGTACAAAAAGGATTTAAGTACCGAAACCCTCAGAACGAAAGTTGCACGCAGGAAGTCAATGCTTCAAAAGGAGAACAGACACAAGCTGTTTGAAAAGGGCAGACAGTTTGGACTGGCAGATGTCAATATTCAGCCATCAAAAGACAAGAAGATTTCTCAGCTGAATGAGACAAGTGAAATGTGCTCTCAAGAGAACAACAATGTAAAGCAGAGTAAGTAATGGGTTGTTTTCAAGCTTTTATGTTTTTTAATTGTTAAAGATTTCACTAAACAGATTTGGTAATATAACCACAGAACCCTAACTGTGCTTCGCATATTAATTTGAAGAAATGTTTTAAGATTAAAAGCAATAACTACCAATTCTTCTGAACTTTGAAGTGAACCAAGACAATAAAGTTCCTTTGCTATTCCAGTTGTGTGGATGAGGTTTTGCTCTGATTTGCCTGGAGCAGGCAAAGAAGGAATGAGTTTTTGCTATTAATAATCAGTGGAAAGTGTCTTAATGATGGCTTTGTTCAGGAAGTGAATAATCCTGACCTCTAACTGAACTCTCTTCCTAATATATTACTGCATCTGTCATGCGCTTAAAGTATGTAGTGCATATTATTTTTTAGAGGTTGACAATTCTTGATACCTTGTTTCCTTCCAGAAAACAGGATCTGTGCAAACTGAATTTTGCCTCTCCAGCTTGTCTGGGTACTTCTGGCCTAAGGAACTAGGTTAATCTTTAAGCAGGCTATTAACAAATTTCTTCAGAAATGTTTTCACCTTTACTATTTTGAAAGGAGGAAATCACTGGAGAAGAGAGTAATATTGCTTTGTAATCATGTCGAATACAAAAAATACTAGAAATCACAACTTGGTTATCTTCAATACATTTTAACTTAGCGTAGGCTTTTCAGATGGATGTGTAATTCAAGTTGGTGTTGTTTGAAGGATTTATTCTTTCTCATAACTCCTGCCTTATTTGTTCTCCTCAACCTGAGACAGATTTTACTGCCTCCCAAGTTCTTGCTCACCTAAACTTCAGCTTTCAATAGTTATCAAGTGTTTTGATGGAGATACTTGTACAAATAAATATGCTTACAACATGAATTCTAATACTACAACCATGTAGATAGTCTTTACTCTACAAAATAATTCTGAACTTACAGTATCTCTGGGATCCAGATTTAAGGAGGTGTATTTGTAAGCTGGGTTTTTATCTTTGAATACCCTTTTTCCAGTGACAAGGGTTAAAACAATGCAGATCATCTAAGGTTTTGGCAAGCTGGTAGTGCATGCATTTGTGTTAAAGACTTTAATGGAAAATTTTAAGCACAGACTCCAGGCAGTGAGTCTTGCACTTTTTCACTTAGTATATTACATGTTACTTCTGTATCTTGGAGAAGTACTTTGTAGTTTTCTAACTTTTTCAATATAGTTTGCTGAAAAATGTATTTGAGAGTATAAAATGTCACTCTCCACCCTTGCTGCAGAACAGCTCACAGATGCAGCCATGAAGAGGAATATTGAACGCAAGGAAATGCTCCAACGCTATAAGGAGGAAAAAGAACTTAGAAAGCTTAAAGAACAAAGAGAGAAAGCAAAAAAGGGTGTATTTAAAGTTGGACTATATAGACCTACTGCACCTGGTTTTCTTTCACTTGTGCCCCAAGAGCCTGTGACAGTCAAACCAAAAGAGAAGGTAATAAATATTTAAATACCTAAAATGAGTATATGAAACATGATAACTTAATTTCATATAACAAGTTTGTATATAAATAACTAAAACATTTCTAGAAAACATTTATAAATAATTCAGTAAGGAAGATACTATGTTGATCTGGTTTAAGGTGAATTATGGGTCAGCTTAATGCTCATAGGGGAGTAATTTGATTCAATAAAGAAAAGCAAAAGAGGAAATAACATTGTGATATGTTAAATTTTGTCTTTGTGTGTATGTGTTCTCAGTTCATGCTCATGCACAAATGAAACAGTGGTATTATTTCAGAATCAATTTTAACTCTGTAACAGTGATGCGTGGAGTGCAAAGAATATATTCACTCTTCTTTGGGAATGTTTCCAGGCAGCTCCTACTTTCTCTGGGAGGATTACTCGATCAAAGGCCAAGAATCAAGCAGAAAAACCGGTGACATCAACTGCATCTAAGGCTACTATGGTTAGTCTCATGTATTCTTCAGTGAATAAATTGGGAGGAAAGAATGTAATTGTCCTTCAGACCACAACTTGGGGTTGTTTGCTTGCATGTTGAGCGCTCTGAGCAAGCTCTCCTAGTGAGAAAGGACAGTTAAGCTCTCAGTGAGCCGATAGATCTTGTACTGGGTTGAGCATTGTGCTGAACTGAACTACAGAGCTTAATAAGGTTACTACAAATACAGAAGAGTTTACTGATCTTCCAGACTGCCTTTTCAGTGCAAAGTGTTGTAGTCAGCAAGGATTGTAACTAAGATTAGAGCTCAGGTGAGACTGAAGTTGTCCTTTATTTGAGATGCCTTTATTTTAGGGGTTTGAAGCTTAGGAACAGAGTTGCTGGTGCCAAATTTGACCAGGCCCATTGAGTAATGAAATTAGGCTACTTTACTTTTGGAAATAAGACACTTCATAAAATACAAACTTTTCTTGTAGGTTTGTGCCAATGGGCGTAGTGCTTGCCCTACACAAGCAGGACGTAAACAGATGGGCACAGACAAAGCAGCTGAAAAAGAGAAAGGTATGAATGCAGAATAATCCCTGCATGCGAGTCTGAAATGATGCTCTAATGCTTTGCTGTTGAGTCCAATATCTGTCAGATTAAGGGAGGGATGTGGAAAACAAGCAAGAACTTCTAGTATGACCGTGTTTCTGTGAAGGGCAGCAGCTGACAGACTATAAAGTGTGCTGCTCTAGATACTAGTGCTGCTTACTGGTTATGCACACCAGCAGAGGGAAAAGAAGAAAAGCCATAGCTGGAATTGCCTGATTGCTGCTTGCCTGCACAGCTGGGACTGCACAACTTCTTGTCTGTTGTCTCCGAGAAGAATATCACAAGGAATAGCTGCTGCTGCTGTAGAAGAGCAACTTTATCTTGAAAGCTTTAGGAGCTGATATAAATAAAATATGATATTTTCCTGGCTTTGAGTAGTCTGGCAAATAGGAAGTTGATTGAATGAAGTGTAAATGCATTCAGGGAAGCCTGTTTTCTATCTCTCTGGCAAAGCTGCTCTTGTAAACTATTAGCTATTGTCTAATTAGCAGGAAGCACTCAGCCTACAAATCCCTTGCCATTATTATTTTGACATCTTTCTCTTTCCTTGTTTGTTTATTGAGATCTTTCCAATTGAGACTCCTTTAAACCTGATTGTTTCAAAATAGTGTTTGGAAATCGGTAATGTTAGTGCTCTTGTCTTTGTTGTAACTTCCTAAGATTACATGTTGCTTTTATTGTCTTGGAGCAGAATTGAAAGTTCTGATTATGACTATCCTGCCTGGAAGTTTTCTGACTTGTTTGTTTGAATGTTTGTTTCTTTTTGTTATTCATCTATCTCCAGAGTATGCTGGAAGTAAATAAGTGATAGGCTCTGCCCAAGAACTGTTTAAAACAAGATTGTGTGGGTGCACATCAAATAACCAAAAGAAAACTGCTGAATAGTGAAAACGAAGCACAGAAAAACTTTAAAGGCTCAGTCTGAGATAGTTTTGTGTCTCCAAATGAAGCTAATTGTGTAACTTGACATTGAAATGACTTCAGAAAAGAACAGGTTAAGCAATTAACTGATAGAGCACATCAACATATAAGGCAGAAAGCAGGAGTCTGGACTTCTGATATGCACAAACACAACTGGCAGAAGTCACATTTGGGATTGGATGTTTAAATGATGAATACAGTCATCTCTTTACATTAAAAACAGCCCCTGTCTAACCTGTCTAACAACGGGACTTTCTATGTAGTGGTTCCATACACTTTTTAAACCAGCAATCCATGCCATGTTTGATTTAAAAAAAAAAAAAAAAAAAAAACTTTGATCAGAACTTCTCTCTGATAGCAGGCACAGTGATGTGCATCTAAACTATGTGAAATACTCATGCCAACATAATATATTCAGTGGTTTAGAATGAAGTGACTTTCACATTGCTAACTTAACTAAATCAACAACAGCAAAACTTCAAATAAATTTCAGCCATGCCTTTAGTGAATTTTGAAAAGGTCCATTTTCAGTGTTTGCTATAACAATCAGAGCACTTTTACCAAAAGATCATCTGCTAGACTTGATAATGTTTTTGCTGAATCAAGAATATGTATTTATATCCTAGATGAAAACATTGTGTGAATAAACCAAATGTTAGTTATTTACATAGTATTTTTTTTCCAGCTGGTCAAGCTGCATTTCTATGAGGCTAGAATTACAATAAAAACACAAATAGCATTTACCAGTAACCAAGTGGAGCTACTAGATTTCATGTAGGAATAGAAAGGGAGGGAATGAAATTATGAGCTTCTGTTATTTTTGTGCCATAAATACTATTCTTGAAGAAAATTAGAAACAGCAGCAGAATACAAAGTTGAAAATGACTAAGGTAGGTAATATAGCATGAAAGAACATGAGTCATATTTTAAAAACTGTCAGGGATAATTCATCGTATTTAAAAATGTTGCTAAATTACATTAAAATCAGACCTTACAATACATTCATAGTATGACAACAGTATCAATTTGCTACAAATATGTTCTATTTAAGTTCCTAGCTGTACAAATAACTGACAATTTCCTAGTCTAGAAAGCTTTATCTGTAAAACAGGAGAAACAGTGACTTTGTCTAAGACTGCAGAGAATGGAGTTCCTTATGCTGTGTACATGGCACCTAGTACAGTGATATTTTTATCAGGGCCCTGGCAGAACTGTTCTACCATAAAAACAGCCTTCAGTCAAGATCTGCCTGTGTGATGTCTTGATGCTGAGTCTGACATCTGCCCGTGTTTAGCCCTGTTTGTGTTGTGCTGACAAAAACAAGCTATTGATTCCCACAAATCAATTCAGCTGATAAATACTAATTCACTCTTCTGATTTCTATGAAATTTTCAGTGATATTATTGAATGCGTTTCCTTAGCATGCTTTGAAATCTCTGGAAATAATATTTCTTAGTGTTACAGACCAAAGTCCAGCCAGCAGAAAATACAAGAATCACTAGAGCTTCCGCAGCTAGACAAATGCTGAAAAAAACTACTGCCACTGGTAAGTGAGGCAGTAAATCTTAGTTCTGTCCTAATAAGTAACTACTAAACACAGTGTGCTGAAAAGACAATACTCTGGCTATTCCTGACAAATAAACAGTGGAAACAGGTTATTTGTTTGTGCTGCCATTATGCTCCTTATCAGATGATATACTAAGAGATCTCTGTCTTAGGATCTTGCTTGCATCTTGGGGCTCTTGTGATTTAAAGATATACATCAGCTTGTTCTGAAATGTCTTTGCATGCTGCATTCTGTGTAGCTATCTCTTGGAGTAGTTAAATACTGCATGTAAATCATGCCAAACTGTCATGTAAGAGAAGGACTAGATGCTCTATCCGTGAGAATCTTATCTGCGATCTTTACTGTAATCCTGAAACCAACATCGGATAATTTCCGCCCCCCAAATTCCTCAATGACGAGCATCAATATTCATGTGGTAATCATAGCCTGAAAGACTATAAACAGAACTGGGCAAAGATTTGCCAGTTTGCTGTTTCACTGATTTAGAATGCTTGATTAATAGAGTTATGAAATGTGTCTCTGCAAGACAAGAGAACCTGTGTTCTTTGGGTCATGAATTTCTTCTCATGCATGTTTTTCTGTTTACCAGAACAGGGAAATGAAATTTGTACTGAAAGGGAATTCTTTAGTATTTATTCTTTTCCTCAAGATATTCTGCAGATTTTTTTGCGTTGTCTTTTATTATATATGACAAAAGTAAAACCCTAGACTTGAAAGTAAAACCATTGTTATTATTTCAATCCACCAATTGCCCTCTGAGCTCAAACTGATTTGGCCATAACTCTTCAGTTTTAAGGAAATAAGATACTTTTTTTCTTAATTTCTGTGGTGCACACCTTAGAACAGAGCTATATAATTTTCTGTATTTAAGTGTCTAGCTGCTCATACAGGCATGAAGTAGTTATATGGCGACTTCTAATGAGTAATGACTTAGTGAATCTGATTTCCTTTCTTTGTTAAATATCATTTAATGGGGCATTTAAATCTAGGACAGATTTTCTTTTGCATGAACTGCATTTGGACGTTTGCCCTCTAGCCATCTCCTTTTCGAAAAAAATCCCCTCACAGTTGCTCCTTGTCTTTAAATATTAGCTTTTTAAGGCATTTTTTTTGTGAAAGATTGCCTTAGATGCCTTTTTGACCTTTTGGAGTTTCTTTCATTCTAGGAAACCAGCCACAGCGAAAGACAGTAAATGTAGGAAAGCAGAAGGCAGCCAAACCTGACATCACAGAGGTAGGGAGTTTTATGTTTGAAATGGAAAAGCAATAGAACAGATTTAATAACAGTTGAGCAGTTCAATTTACAGTTGAATAACAAACTATTTTCTGCATCTAAAGTAGATTTTGCTGTTTGGAGTAATTTGCCTGTTGGATTTCTTTTTTGTTTTCAGGTTAGTAATATTACCTCCTAGAGGTTGAGAGCTCTGGTTCCAGTTAAACTCTAAAAGCCAAATACAAGCAATGTCATTCTCATAGCAATACTCAAAATCAATCATTGCTGCTTGATCATTGTTGTTTCATTAATAAGAACATTTTCAGGTAAAAAGGAAGGTTGTACAATCTTCTTAATGCAAAGAAAATATACAAAACTTCAGAGCTTGCCAATCAGTGTTAGCTCTTCATAAGAACCTACAGGTTACAGTTAACGTGTTTAAATGTACATGTGCTTTTTGTGCATGAGTAATCTGTGCTTCAGCAAAGGGTAACAAGGGGCACGGGTGGTTATACATGTCTATGGGTCCATCAGCATATGCCATTCATGAACAAAAGATGACAAACCTGTTGTATTAAATTAAACTCAGTGAGCTTCACTGACATCAGTTGGATGTTATAGTGCTAAAGGCCTTTTGAAATGCTGTGTTTAGGAGAACTTTTTAAGCAAAATTTTAAAGTACAGCTAAATTGTTATTGCGTAGAAATTCGACTTGAGTTAGGCTCCAGTGGACAATAAATAGGAAAATCCACAGTAAGCCAAGCCAGATTTTAGAAAGAAGCTGTATGGATTTAAATTTTCATGTATTTTCAGATTTGATATGTTTATAGGGATGAGTATGTTACTGATTCTCAAGTTTGGACTGATTTAACTGAGAGATAATCCTATGGTTGCAGATGATTGCAATATGAGAATTCGTGGTAGTCCTCCAATGCAGTTATCCAAAGAACTATGTATACATTTATGCATTGATAGCCCTGTGCAATAAGCATCGATGCCTTCTCTTGTTCCTTGCATTTCAGTCTTTCTTCTCTCCTACTTTTTCCCCTCCACGTCCCATCCCTTTCCAAAAAATGCAACTATCTCTACTAGTGTATTAAACTGTAGTGTATACATGCACCCCAACAGTGACAGGAGGTGAAGTGCAGGCTCTTATGTCTTGGCTCAGATAAAAATACCTCTTCACTGGCAGAAAACACCAGTTGAACACTTGCTGTAACCTCAGTCATCTATTCACAAGAAGTGTATTAAATTTTGAATTTAAGGCTCACATGGCAAGCAAGATCTTCTCAATTATTACAAGATTTCCAATGGATTGTAAATACGTATTTTCTTGAAAGACAGTTTAAATTGTTTTGGTTGAGTCAATCTATTTTTTTTTAATAAAAATGCATTCTCTGTGACTGTCTACTCATCTCAGGAATGTGGACTCGATTTGTTAACTTTCTCTGCTCTTTGAACTAAGTACTGTTGTCCTAACTGCACTTGTGCTCTCCTTGCATGGAGCTGCGTTCACCTAGCAGCATATTTTAGCTTGTTCTTCAGTCTTTGGTTTGCAGTATGTGTGTAAACTGATTATTCAATAGTCCTGGTTGGATTTGGTGCCTGCTACCCTGTTTTTGAGTTTATCACCCAAAGCATTTTGGTCCTAATGCTGACAGAAAGTATTTACTTCACTATTATCACTGCTTCAGTACGCTAGGTGTTCAGCTACTTCAGCCCCTTCAGCACCTTCTCATCACATTCCTCACAGTCAAGTGTTACTCCTGCTGCTAGGGTGAATTGCAAGAGCCAAATCCAACAAGGCCTATTGATAAATCAAGACTTCTACACTTGTATTCTGTTCTACTTTCTAGAAATTTTTCCCTTTGAAAGCTTTCTAACAGTCCTGTTAGAATTCAGACCATGCCTGTAGTAGACATCAGAGTCATCTAATATTGTAGAGCTCACTTTGTCTTTCTGTGCTGTTTAGGTATTTTCTTTTAAGCAGGAAGTAGATCAAAGCGCTCAGCTGGATCCAGTGATAGAAGATTCTGTATTTGATCCTAAACACTCAGCATCAGTAGATCTTCAACAGGAAGAGACCTCAGTGGAAAAGAAAAATGCTTTGCTGACAAATAGCTTTTCTCCAGGGAGACCCAGAACACGTTCTTTTGCACCTCAGAATTTTGTGTTTCAGCCACTAAGTGGATTAGCAACATACAAGGTCACACCCATGACACCTTCTAGGGCAAATGCATTTTTGACGCCTGATGCTTCCTGGGATTTTACAGAAACTTCAGTGTAAGATTTTTTTTTTTTTCTTCTAATGGCCTAAAATGCAAGGAAATCTTCCTATGATGCTACATAAACCATCTGTAGAAGGTTTTATTGGAACAAATAGTTCTGATGTTGAAATACTTGATAATTGCTATCTTTGCTCAATCAAATGTGGACATAATATAACAGCAAAGAAAGCTCTAAACCATAATTCTGTCTATGCCATATGCCAAACAGCTGCTCTAAATGGCATATATCATGGACTGTGCCATATATAAATACTTGCACGCTGACATACTCCTCTTAAAAGGAGTAGCTTCAACTTGTCTAGGGTTGAATGCAAGAGAATTGAACTCTTAACTGTGCAATTTTGTGTAGTGTTGACCATATTTGATATTGATTTCTCAGTGTGTCTTATCATGTTCTTGTTTCCAGAAACACAGCTGAAAAATCTAGAGAAACTAAAGTACAGGAACCTAATTTTAAAAGTTTAGTTGTACTTGCTGATAAAAGCATTCAAGAAGACCAAAACACTACAAGTCTGAAAGCAGAAAAAGGTATAAAGTTCATATTTAGTTTATCATTCTGTGTTTTCACTTTTACCTGATTCTCAACTAACATCATCTATTACATTTTTCAGCATGCAATTTAGATGAGAACACTTCCATTCAGAGGTCAAATGGAACAATCCCTGTTTCTACAGATACAACAGCCCTTGGAACAAAATCAGATGACTTAAGAGAACAGGAGCATGATGTGCCCTATTTCAGGTTTGTGTTGATTTACTTGCACCTTCTTTCTCCTGATTTTAAAGCCCTTAATGTGACTAACAAGACATCATGAAAACATTAGGTTATAATAGTTGATGTCTGTCAGGAGGGATCTGCATAGACAGTCATTCCTGACTCCCTTTTGGAACTGTTAGTGCAAGTAAAGAACATATCAATTTCTTGAGTCTAGCACCTTATCCTGAGGAAAACAAGTTTGAAAACAGTAATGTGGAAATTATGTGTCAGCCAGCCTGAAGACTTAAGCAACTTAATGGCATCTACTCAATGACAGTGTACCTTCTCTGAAAGCAAGAGATAGTAATTGATACTGACAGTTATGACAGTGGTAACAGCAGTTAGAATATCCTTATTTTTTGTTTCCACTATCTCTTTATTTCTAGAAACATTCTTCAGTCTGAAACTGAGAGACTGATGTCTCACTGCCTCCAGTGGGATGGGAAATTGGAGCTGGACATTCCAGAGGATGGTAAGACCAACCTTGCAATAGCCACTAAGGAGAAGTTGACTGAAGTGCTTATGTCTGTGAGAATGAGGGAGCCTTATTAATACTTAAAGGTTTACAGAGATAGTTAACTATTTTGAAAGAGTCAAGTTTAGAAGGGTTCAATTAATAGGTATGCTCCATATGTGTTGTATTGCAGGCCCGAAGTTGGTTCTAGTAGTAAGCAAATTCCAGATGCTTCAGATCTTTGCATCAATTGTGAATTGCTGGATTATTCCAAGATTTACTTTCTTTATTGTTTTATTCTTACTGTCAGCTAAAGATCTCATTCGCACAACAATTGGCCAGACGAGACTTCTCATAGCAGAAAGGTTTAAACAGTTTGAAGGGCTGGTGGATAACTGTGAATTTAAACGGGGGGAAAAAGAAACAACATGTACAGACTTGGATGGATTTTGGGACATGGTTAATTTTCAGGTATGTACTTGCATGTTAATCTACAGAGATTGTCTAAAATAGGTTTATTCACATGCAATGGATTGAAACTGTTTTTTCCTTCGAATGTTCAGATCCTGATATTTTCTATATAAAAAAAAATAGATCTTTGATATTTTCTTATAAAGGAGAGAACTGAACTAGCTAGCATATTATGATTAGTATTTAGTGCATCAGGTCATCTCCTTGTGCTTTCTCCTAGTTTGTGCCTTGGTTTTCTTTGGCATAAATGGTGTGCAGCTAAGAACTCTGTTTTTGAAGTGAGGAGCTGGTCAGGCAGTGCCTGCTTGGCTGGTGTTATGGTCTGCTTCTGTACCTAAGGAAAATGAATGCGTAACTACACATATATGTTATTATATTGTATATGATGTAATATGCTTAAACTTTATGATTAAACTTATCTGATTTTATAAAATGCTATCCTGCTGTGAATCTGGTGTAAGCCTTGCATTCTCAACGTGGATTTTTCTGGGATTTCCAATAGATTGAAGATGTGAATAAAAAATTTGATAATCTGAAGAAGCTTCAAGAAAATGAGTGGCAACCACTTGATGTCCCAAGCAAAGAAATTATCAAGGTATAAAGAACTCCTGAAGTGTCTTATGGCATCAAAGTGCAATGATGTGTAGAGGTATCTGTATACAACAGTTTCTTCTAAAGCCCTGCTCATCTGGCATTCTTTAGATGTTAATGAAAATGTTAGATGTTAATGAAAATGTCTGAAAATTCAGTAAAATTCCCTTCAGGGTGCACCCTTTTCCCTTGCACTTGTGTGAGTTGGTGGTGGTGATTTTAGCTGTCTCTTCCTGCTAGGAAAATTCATACTAAGTTTATAGTGACTCCCTTGGGAATGCAAGAGTAAACAAAGTCAGTTATATTTAAAATAGAAATTTACTCTTAAGATATTAAAAAAAAAAAGCTTCCCATGATCCAGTGAAAAAGCAGTTCTACAGAGGAATTTGGCAGTGACTGACAGTTTTAAGCAATAAGTGCTAAATTAATATTGGTGCCCAGTAGAGCATTAGTTGCATAGGTAGAGATAAGCGTCTAATTCTCTAAGCACACGTGGGTCTAACATTATCCAAAATAAAATAACTTACATTAGAGCTTATTTTGCAATAAGCAATAGCTTATCTACTTTGGATTATATAATTATTTCTAATGACAGAACATAGTCTTATGACCTAAACCCGGTCCTGTTCCTTGAGGCTGCTCAGCTAATCATAAAAATGATACACAAGTTTATAAGGAACTCTAGGCAGAGGAAGCTGGTTGGAATTTAGTCCATGTAAACTTGCCATGAATATCAGAACCTCTGCATGGTAGAAAACAATGTATTGGAAAAACTGGTTTCCATGAGAAAATGCAGAGTAACTGGTGTCCATTTTGTAGTTACTTTTATCTCCCTGCCACTAGGAGTCCCTAGATCCCACTGTTTCAAGGGAAGAATATTAGCTGGAGTATTTCTGAACTGCAGCCTTTCCATGAAAATTCCTTAGCATTGTCATCACAAACGGGCCCTTGCAGCTGGCTGACAGTACAAAACAAGCTGGAGATGAGCAGAGATCTTGTCTCCAATGTGTTATGGTCTCTTGCTGGCTCGTGTGTTGCCAGCAACTGCAGCAGCTGTGTAGATGTTAGGGACCGAAGCTTCCAGATGTGACTAGACTTTCTTACAATTTCAGAAAAAGACTGTTCCAAATGGAGTATCCAAACCAAAGGTGGGAGCGGCTGGAAGAGCTGCAGCCCGGAACCGTCTTGCTGCTATAAAAGCTGCAATGAGGGCTAAAATGAAGCATGAGGGACCTGCTGGTTGTACACCCCCGGAGAGGCCACCTGAAGTGGAAAAAGTGATTTTTGAAGGAGGGTTTTTTAGAGTTGAAAGCCCTGTGAAATCCTTTCCAGGTAGGTGAGATTTAATTGTGATTTCTGTGATCTGAAATGACTGAAGAGACTTGAACAGACTCATCGAGGAGGAATTATGCTGTTTATACTGGATACTGTTTCCCTCCAGTATTGGGCAGAATTAATGTGAAGTCAATGGTAACTGTGTCAGGGAACCAAGTGAACCGTTCTATCTGGGGTACTAATTTGGCAACATGATGTATCAGTTCAGATGGAAATGTGAAAACAGCGGGTACTTGATTGTTCAGTGTGTGGTTAGATACAAAGTTTTAATCTGAGTATTCCCTGACTTTGCTCACAACCTGTTCATCGAGATCAATGTAGGTTAATATCCTTTATTTAATGGCAGAGGAAGTACTGTCTTTAAAGCTGCAGATAGAATATGCTGGTCTCTGTTTATTGAAATATTACTATTTCAGTCTGCTAGAAAAGCAAGTTTTCTTGAGCACACACTCATATAACTTTAATTTCAGCATCTTATCGCAATCTGTGGGGCCAGTATTTTCAGCAATCCTTGATTCTTAGTCATTCCTCTTCCCTCCCATTTCTGCTTCTTAATCTGACTTTGAATTTCCCAGATTGTTTTTTTATAGAGATTTTTTTCTGTATCACAAGACTAGTAACTTTTTTTAGTACATTTGCCATTTGTACAAAACAGCTGCCAAAAAGGTTCAAACAGCATTGGCTTTAAGCACTGTCAGATGACTTATTATAAGAAGCAATTATATATCCATTTCTTTATTATTTGTGTTTTCCAATGTGAATGGTTGAATTTAATAAAAGAAATTTCACTGCGTTTCCTACGAACAGCAATTCTCACTATTTCAATTTTATTCTAAAGGAATAGTCATTACTATATTGCTTGCTTTGATTTAATGTAGTTTTGTAACATACTGATGTATTCCTGTCCTTTTTATTCAATTTTGCTACCAGTGTATGTAAGATTTCAGGTTATCATTTGTATACAACAATTTTAATAGAAGGAACTGGGCAATGTTTCTAGCTAGAACCCTAACAAGCAATCTTCTATAAACTGCAATATTAATGAAACATTAAACCATCTCTTTCAGGCTTGCTTACAAAGACACCTTGTAGGTCTTCCCAGCGAACTCCTGGAAAACTAGCAACTCCAAGATCATCCAGCAGAGCTCTGCTTCCCAGGAAGTCTTTGGCTGTGCATAACCCTGAGGATACAACTGCAAAACAAAGGACACCAGTACTCAAAGACATTCATGCAGCACAAAATTTGAAAATGCACCAATTTTCTACTAGCAAAGCTCTCCCGAGTGGTTTTCTTGAACAAAGGTAGGCATGTTAAGGCATCTTTCAATTGACTTTTTACTACAACTAATATTTCTTTCAATTAAAACTATAATGTTCATTAAATGTTACCTTACAATATGGTAGGGATAAAGATTGCTAAATCTTTGTTCTTTGTCTTCTCAAGTAAATGTTAGAACCTCGCTTCTTAAGTAATTCTGTAATTTCAATGCTGGAGCAGTTTATTTTTTACCCCTAAAATCTAATAGGGCTGCCCAATGGCAAGCAAGGAAGCCTAACTGCAGAACTAATTATGAAATCAGTTGGCCTAAATCAAAACCTATAGAAAACTAAGATTAAAAACACTTCTGTTTCTTTCAGCACTGCTGTCATCACAGAACACTGTCCTACAGCTGGCACAGCAGAGGGAACTAGTGTAAGTCATGTATACTTGATGCATGTGCTCTAAATCTATTTCTGTTATTAACTAAAAACATCCATCGCTTCATCAAAATCTAAGACATGAACAACTTATCTATCCAAACTAGACTGTGAGCTGCTGTGTGTCATAAGTGTCACTGCAAAAACAGTTCCTGTGGTCTGCAGCAGCATCTTTACACAATATTTCACATTCCTGCAGCAATTCTAAACACCTGGAAAGATCTGGTGAGACAAACTCCCCTTGTCACTTACCTAAGGTCATTTTGCTGCTCTATTTGAAATTTGTAAACTAAAATTAATTTTTATGCAAATATGGAAAAATAGACAACTTCTGTGTTCTTCTCTTGCGCTGAGCTGAACTCTTGTCAGGAATTGCCTTCAAACTTTCTTGCTCATCTCTTCAGGATAAGAGTGTTCAATCCAAGTTTCTAGTTTAACAGTTCTTTTTATTAGCCCCAGACACTTGAATTTTTGGTCAAGTCCTCATCAGGTTGTTTTCTCTATTCCTCAGGCTGGTGTTTTGGGCTGCAGTTCTTGGTCCTCCTCTTCCTCTTTGGGAGCTGTCTCTGGAGCTGCTGTTGGCCCCTGTGTGACACACGCAGGCAGCAGTGCTCCTTTGAGTCCAGTGCCTCTATTCCTGGTGTGAGCTTTTTTCAAAATGCCTTGGCTTTGAGGGCCATGGCTGAAAGCAGCAGCACCTGACTCTCTAGGTTTTCATCCTGTCATAGGTGGGCTTTGGGCTGTTGTACTGTTTATAGTGGGGTGGTGTTAGTAATACAAGTGCCAGAGTTCAGAAATCTGTGCCCTGAAATGTCAGGACTTTGTGACATGCCTATTTTTGAGGACTTGTAGCCATTAGAAACAGGCATGTGGCCTATCAGAGGATACTGTGATGGTGAAGGGCAATGTTTTGGAGATCAGTAATAACCCGTTAGTACCTTTTGTCAGAAATGTAGCATCTCAATTTTTATTTGCTACCTCTTGAATGCATTTGGCACTGCAGCACCCTTTGTGGGGCCTGCCAGCACCCCAGCAGCTGCCGTATTCCTGCCAGCGACTGCCAAATGGATTGTACTGCTTTTCCTTTTCACCTACTCTATTTAGAAACAGAGAGATGTCATCTTAGGTTGTATCAGCCTCATATACATATATGTTTCTGAATGACGTTCTCTTCCTTGGCATCCAACTTGGCTACACTGATAGGTCATCTTTATTTTGAGTCTAATATTAAAAAAAATCTTATTCAACTGATTTGCTTTTTCCTTTTACTTCATTCTTTCCCTGCTGTATGAGATGTTTCTTGTTCAATAACCCTCCCTGGGGAAAACTGAGAATGTTTTCACATTTGGTATTAGCTATAGATTTTTCTTGAGGTAAAGTCTCATTGGGAGAACACTTACCATCCTCAGTGCTTTAAGCATTTTGGTTAAGTTCAAAATCTTCGAGGTGGAAGAACTTCCTTTATACTCTTTGAGATTTTTGAGCTTAAGGTCTTTGAGAAAAGTTTACATGAAATAGATCTCACCTTTGTCCTTCTGCATCAATAGCTGACAAACTTTCCTTTACTGAAGGCAAAACAGAAAACAAGAAAGCTTCCTCATGTCTTCTGTACTGCCTTGTGTCCTCCTTGCTTCATTGACGCTCTTTTTACTCTCTGGGAAACAAGTGCAGCTGCTGCTGACATCCTTAGCCTCACAAAGAGCTAGGAACAGTTGAATTCCTGTTTTTCAGATGATGGAAAACTGTGACAGTGAATTAAAAGTAACAGATGGCACAGAAGAGATGGAAACATCTGCTGAAGAACAAGATATTGTCATGCGCAGCCCAGAGAAGGGCACCTGCACCGAGATGAGCCCGGCTCAGTCTGGAGAACTACAAATACCAGAGCCTAAACCAGGTACTTATCCTAAAGCTCTTTAGTTTATGTGGTGCTGCTGGGGCCTCATGTTTACTTTCCCAATGTTACAGTATTCTAGGTGTTAATATTTGAAAAACCTGTCACTCGTGTGGCTTTGTTAATCTAGTTATGTTTGTAGGTAGCACAACTTAGCATTAGCTAGTGTGACACATATGCTGCGTCATTTTAGCAAAAATGCCCCTCAGATTTTTTCCTGTGTAGTTTCCTTCCCTAGTAGAGTAATGCAGGAAGTAAATGCAAAGAGTTTTGTTTTGCTTTAGTAACTGCAAAGAAGCTTCACCTTTTTACCAGCATTAGCAGCAACAGACTAATTCTGAAAAACATTGAAAAATGTTTATTTTTCAGATGCTTTGTGTAGTGATTTGATGTGTGCTGATAGAAATCCTTTTGACATGGTAAGCTGCCCATTATGTTTGACTAACTCCTTTCCCTTGTAGTACTGTTAACCTTGCCTTCAGAATTAATCATTACATGGGAAGAATTAAATGCTGTAAGATGATGTTATCAAGCCAGTCCATAAAACTTAAGCTAATAAACATAGCCTGTGATTCTTGCCTCCCTGTCCTGGCTTAGGAACTGTTCCTTATTGTGTTTTGATCGTAGGATGAATTGAGACATTTATAACAAACCATGTCTCATTCTCATCAGATTGTTCCTTTAAATCATATTATTTGTGGATTTTCATGTAAATATTTATTAGCGTAATTTAGATGTCTGACATGACTGGTCTTTTGCATCCACTTTCTTAATGGAGTTTCCCTGGTCTGTTGCATCTCTTGATTTTATAGCTTTAGCTTTGAGAGCTAGAAAATTCAACAGGAAAAAGGTGTGCAAAGACTTTCAAAACCATTTTATGAATTTGAGTATCCAGTTTCCTCAGTCATATATGAAAAATCCTTTTCATATGGATTACTTCTTCATGTACTGAATGCCTTTAGAAGGCACCATCTCCTCATTTCATATTCTATGACTGGAAATAAGCTTGTAACATTTCTGCTAGAAAGTCATGGTACAGATGTAGGTGTTTTGCTTTGAACTGTACCTTTTGCTTTGGAAAAGGGTTCCACTAGCAGCTCTTGTTGCACAAAAGCAAGCATATTTTTTCATCTACTAAACTGCTAAAGGTTTAAGGAACATTTTTTGGAGCTGCCTGACAAATTTTGCTTTGCCTTAATCTTGCTTATTCTGAGACTAATGTGTCCAAAATCTTGAATAAGATGCAACAGAATTGCTTGATTTCGTTCCTTTGTCAAAAGTGGTTTCTGCTATTTTTATCCTGTGATTCCTCTGCGGTCTCTCGAGTATACAGGCATCTACCATGCATAATTACTATTGGTTTGGTGTTACACAGGGAAAGGGGAATTTGCTATCTGCTTATCTTCTTGTAGTGCTGTGTTTTTCAGACTGATAACTGTTACTCGAACACTCACTTCACACTTTAATCCCCCCACAGCCTGTGATGGAGGATGCTCTTCCCTTCACTCCACTCGAGAGCAAAGCCCAGAAGTTTGCAGCAGCTGAAACACTCAGTGACTTGATTGTGTTTTCTCCCCTTTCTCCTTCTGGGCAAAAATGAAGAGCGACTTGAAGCTCAAAATGTGTAAATTCTTCTAATGAAGAAAAAAAAAAAAAAAACAGAAGGGGGAAGCCTGAGCTGCATTCTCAAGTGAATATCTGTAGTATTTTATAGTGGAACTTATTAAAATATTTTAATATGTTTTATAGTGCAGGCTATATTATGCACTGTGGTTACTGCTGTATAGAAAGAGCAGTATGTTTGCTGGTTATGCTGCTGTCTGCCATGATTGCATACTCTGACTGCAACCTGAAATATTTTTTTTTTACTTTTGTATAGTCTCCTGTAACTCCTGCCTACTTCTAGCTGTAAAATTCCTTAGGCTTTTCTCTCTCCTGACCTTTCTGGCCTCATGAATTATTTTCATAAGCGAAGGCTGCTGGGCTGCCTCCACCTGTGGCCTCTCTGACAGGAGGGCACCTGGAGAGGGTAAGAACAGCCCTGGTACCTGCCCAAAGAGCCCTTCCCTCTTCTCCTGCCACTACAGGGCACCGCTTCACCCTCGGCTCTAGTATTTGCTGCTTTAGCTGTGCTTCATCGGCAGCTCTGACGAGGTTTGCTGCATGCATCGTTTTCACATTGAAGTGGTTATAACCACTTCATAATGTTTTCCCTGCCGTATATTAAATAGAGTGTGTGGGTATGGTTTTCCATTATTTTTGGTTCTCGGCAGGTACCTATGACCTTAAGTACCTTCAAACCAATTCCCGTTTGCTCTCTTCTCTTGGATGAAGATCCCTTAACCCCTTTGAAACCTTGACACGTTACTGTCAGCCTCTTCCTGCAGCTTTTCCCTTAGGCATTCTCTCATCTGGACTAACCCATTCATGTATAGGGAACATGGAAGTTACTAAATATAAAGAATAAGTTAAAGTACCTTCAGCTGTCACAATTTTAAGAAATACCTGACTAGATGGTTGCTTGCACTGAAGGTCTTGATGTAATGCACATTGTTCCCCCAGCCTGCAGCTGAAGGCAATGCAGACCCCTCGGTCCATAATCCTGCAGTGGGGGGCACTCGTGGGAGCAAAGGTTTAACCTGGAAGCTGTGTACATATTACACCAAAATAAAACCGAGCGTTACTGTACTGGAATCGGCTGCCTTAGCAGGGCCCTTGTCTAGACTTTTGCCTCTACAGGAACTGCGAACACTGTGCTGCTTGTAACGTGACAGCTCTGCGTGTGAATGGAGCCCCTGTTACATAAAGGGGCGAGATGAGTCAAAGATCCTCCTTATTGCACCACTCCTGTTTTGCAGCCACGACTGGATCAACACGGAGAGGAACCTCCTTCAGTTGCTGCTCTGAGTCATGGGCCGAGCTCATAACCTCCTCCCCGCCCTCAAGGCGGTGGCGGCAGCGCTGAGGCGAGGGCGGCGCGAGGCCTCCCACAGGGCAGCGCCCACATGGCGCCCGCACCACAACGGGCCTTTAAAGGCAACGAGGGTAATAACTAACTAAGAGCAGGGCATTTTTACAGTTTTGAACCCAATCCTGAAGTACTTCAGCCTGGTCAGGATCACAGGCTGCTCTGGTTCTCCCCCTTCTCAGTGTCTCCTAGTGGACAATGTCAGTGAGGTGACACTGCTCTGAACAACACCTGCCCCCTTCCCTCCTGCCCCACTGCTCTCATGGGGCCTGAACCGAGCTCCTTCCCATCTCTGCTCCCCTTCCTTCCCTGTCCAGGGACTCACAGGACTCTGCTGAGCAGTGGAACTGAGGCTACAACCATCAGCTGTTGTCTGCTACCAGGTCCATTCCCTCTACTCCTAGCACCACTAGTCCTACACCCCAGCCCGCCTTTCCCCCCTGCTTCTCCTCACAAACCAGAATGTCCCTTACCTGCTACCCGCTATGGCCAAGTGTCTCATTCTCTGCCACAAAAGTTGACACTTTCACTTGTGAGCTTGGAGAATTTTTTTGCTATCTTACAGAAAACAAATTTACTCCAGAGTATATTTTGATTACATGTAGTAAAAGTATTCCAGTGGGAAGGCACTTCTGTTACAGCCTTATTAAAAGTGCTACAGTTAGGGTGAAAGCAAGGAGGCCACCTTGGCTATATCACGGTGGGCACGATGCTGGTGAGAGTGACGTCCTCGGCTATATCATGGTGGGCATGACGCTGGTGAGAGTGATGTCCCCGGCAATGCAGAGCTTGGTGATCTCGTTCAGCCTCCTCTCGCGGTGGTTGTACTGCAGCAAGTGAGCGTCGTTGACCGCCACCTTGAAGTGATCCACCTCGCAGAGCACCTGGAGCTGGGGCAAAAGCATCATATGGGCCAAAGCTCAGTGCTCGGCTGGTGGTTGTAGAAGTTTTCAGTCTCCAAAGCTGCTGTGGGGCTGCTGCCAGCCCAGTCCAGCCTGGGGGCATGAGCTGCTACAGCAATGGTCACTGCAAAAACACGGGTGGTCTTTCCCTCCCCAGAAGGCCTCGTCTACGCCTTTTCACTGCCAATTTAGCCAAGTGTCTCCCTGTGGCTACCCCAGGTTTCTGGCGGGTGGTACCCGGAGTTTCACATGTCGAGAGCTGCGTTCTGCCACACGCAGCCCTCTTCTGCGGGGACAGGGAGGAGGAGACGCGGTCTATGAAGGGCAGTCCCCACGGACCCAGTGCACCTGAGGGTGACCTACGCGAGCAGGAGCTAAGGTACCTTATGGGAATCTGCTTAGGCTGCGTGAAGGGGGAGAATTTAATAATCAATGGTGAGAAATTACGGAAGTTGCATTATGGAAATCTCAGGCATCTTCCTGCTAAGTGGAAACTAATTTATGAGGAAAAGTACCAAGGCACCTAAAGCTGGTGCTCATCTCGTTACACAGCCCTGGCCAAACGACCCCTCCAGCACACAGCGTTGGCTCATTAACAACGCTGCATTGGTGCTGCTGGGATGGAGCTGCAGGTGGATTCTGGAGCTACTGCTCAGCAGATGTGTGGCCAAGAGGCCACCCAAGGCCTCCAGGCCCCAGCCCAGTGGCCGGCGTTGGGGCTGGTACTGCTTTGTGCCCAGCATCTGCAAAGCTGGGCAGGGGCAGCCCTGGGGCAAGCGAGGAAGAGGAGGGGCTGAAGGTCGCGGTAATAAACTGCATTTACAGCTGGGCGGAGAGGCAGCTCCTCTCAGACAAGATAAGGGTGTGTGCGGCAGCCTCGCCGAGCCGGCGCCTCCGGCACAGACAGGGCCTCAGGGCCTCCCTTTCCCCCTACCTTGAAGGGCTTTCCAGCCTCGAAGGGGAATCTCGGCGCGTCTCGCTCCTCCTTCCCCCAGGTGTCGTGGAACTTGGAGTTACGGACGATGACCTTCTTGCTGCCATCGCGGAAGCGGGGGTTGAAGTGGAAGGCGACGTCGGGCCCCCTCTTGAAGTCCAGGGAGAACCTGAAGGGCCAGAGTGTCAGCCCCGCGTCAGCGTCAGCCCCGTGTTAGCTCCGTGTCAGCCCAGCGTTAGCCCCACGTCAGCCCCGCGTTAGCCCCTGTTAGCTCCATGTCAGCCCTGTGTTAGACATGTGTCAGCCCCGTGTCAGTCCTGTGTCAGCCCCATGTCAGCCCCGCGTTAGCCCCACATTAGCCCCATGTCAGCTCAGTGTCAGCAGTGCACCAGTTCTGCATCAGCCCTGTGCTCAGGGTTTTTTTTGGGTACCTGTTCGGTTTCGGGTTCACGGTGCCCGTGATGGTGATGAGCATCCGCGGCATGAGGCCGCCCGGCAGCGGCAGGTCGAAGGGGACGCTCTACGGAAAGAGCCACTGTCAGCGGGAGAGCGACGGCCCAAGTGGCCCCGCGGCCCCAGAGCCGCCCGCGGACGGAGCCGTTACCATCGGCACGGCCGGTGCTCCATGCGGAGGAGGGGGCCCAAATCCAGGGCCCCTCGGCGGGCGCGGG
>NW_010589471.1:42860-64483 GCF_000705375.1 Tinamus guttatus
AGCCCCGCCCCAACGGCCACCGCCCGCTGAAGGGTGCTTTGTGCCCCCCAAACTTGGCAGAATTTCTGCTTTTTTTCCAATAAAAGCTGCTGCCTCCCCCCTCTCCCTTCCCCTTTCCTCTCTCGCAGCCTCAGGCAGTGGTGCTAATTACGGCTCACTATACACCGTCATTTTCCAGCCCTGTCCCTCCACACTGCGATCCGGACGGGGAGAAACTGCGCGCAGGGGGCGGCCCTGGGTGTTACAGGTGCTGCAACAGGCAGGAAAACATGAGTATTTCTGCGGGTGCGGAATATCTGCATCAATCAGAGTGACTAAACGCCTTGCTGCAGAGCCCGTCCCGCGATGGTGTGAAAACCCGGTTAGCTCCCTGCCTCTGGATACAAATAAATCCCCTGGAAAAGTCAGGCTGACTTCACAGCTCCTCGACGATCACCTTTTCGTGCACCCGGTGCGTACGGCGGTCACCGAGGAGCCTTGCAGAAACATCGCTGCTGGCTTGGCCTCGTTTGGGCCGAAAGAGCAGATTTAGCAAATTCAGCACCGGCCTGCAGCTCTGGAGCAAGCCCGTGTGCAAGCAACCCGGCTCCTGGTTGCTAAGAGGTGTTATTTCCCATGGTCTTATTTAAATTATTCAGAAAGGCGGCTACATGTCATAATAAACAAGGCAGTTGTTTATCGCAAGTCCACACTGCAGGACATTGCAAGAATATGCGACTTTGTTTTTTCTTTAGAGTCATATAAATATTTGGGTTGGAAGGGACCTCTGGTCCAATCTCCTGCTCGGAACAGGGCTCGGTTTGAACCTCGTCCGGTTGAATTTTGAGTGTCTCCAAAGATGGAGATCGCTCAGTGTCTCTGGATGAGCCGCCCCGCACCTCAGTGCTGCCGCTGTGAAGCGTTTTATTCCCTGTATCCAGCCAGGCTTCCCTGCTGCAACCTGTGACTGCCTTTTGCTGTGTCCCTGGGAATCCAGGAGCATAGCTGCAATCTTCCCTGTTGGATTTCCACTTGCACATCATTGTATTTCAGTTCCTGGCTTCCCAACAAGTCAGATTTAGTGCTTTTCAGGGATAACAACAGAGATGAGGATAACATCAGAGTCAGGAAACTTTATCACACCCCCAGGGCTGGGCACACCAGGGAGCAACAACAACGTGGGGTTTGTACCTCCTGTTTTTACGTAGTTAAAAGGCGGTAAATCATAGCAGAGCCATCCCTTTTATAATTAACCATTCCAAAATAAAAATAAAATTAACAGGAATAGTTCTTTTTTTGAAACAAGGTTCAAGTTATGGAATGCAAAATCAGTTTTAGCTGAGGAGATGCCAGGCTTTGATGGTGGGCTAGACCAGTACGATACAAGATATTAAATTGCAGTTACAATGTTGTTTCTTACAGGGTTATGTCGCTCGGCTTTTATATTCATGCTTCACTGTGTGCTGTGAACATCATGCGCTCCGAAGAATGAGCTGAGCCACCCCAAAGCCAGATTTAAAGGATAGCAGATGGTAAGTTCAATGCATGTGGTAAGCTTTTATGGGCTTTTCCCCTATGGCCAATCACCGACTGATAATTTATTTCCAAACCCTCATAAAATAAATCACTTTGAAAATGACGCTGTCTCTAGTTAATAAGTGCTCTTTGTCAAGGCAGAGGCTTGTTGCCATGAAGATAAAATCATAAAACTGGTTCAAAGTGCATTGGGATGGCAAATGTGCCCTGCTGAGAAGATGAGATAACCTAGGTTTAGCTGGAGAGGAAGTGCTGCTATCTGCTCGTTGTGCAATTACGAGCAGGAGAACTGTCATTAAAGACATTTTGACAGTCACTTAGGTATCAACACAGAGGATTTTCTGTAACAAAGAGTGATTTTTTGGGGTACATTTTCTTTCCACAGTGGTGGGTACGCAGAGCCTTGATTAGGTGCCAAGCTACTCCATGAGTTTGCTCCTAATTGTGCTTCCTCCCACTTTCTCCCAAAGTCCCAGAGAGAGACCCGCAGTTCCCCTGCCGTCCATAGGGATCCAAACCTTTATCAGTGCTTCCAGTCTTGTCCCTTCCTCTGCCTGCCCAGGCAATCCAGACTTTGGCTCCGGGTCTGGTGTGGCAACCGGAACAGCCTCTCAGCGAGTTCTGTGACATTTGCTGTTTGGCTTAAAGCCACAGCTCCTACAGCCAGAGGATAATGAGGAATTATGGCCCTTAATTCCCTAAGGAACCATGCTTTCAAGTGCTCACTGCTGTGGAAACAAGCTCGAAATTTCCTTTTTAGAAATAAAAATGCTAGAAAAAATGAAAGGAAAGCACGAGCTTCCCTCCTATTTTTTTTTCTTCCAATCTTGCAATTATAAATGAAGCTCTTTTGTTGAAGGAGGAGGGAGAGGTAAGGAGTAACTGATTCTTAAAAGCTTGGCTCTAACACTAAGTATAGTGTCAACTTTTCCCTGGTTCTCTAGTGGATATAGATACACATGCTCATGCATATACATACACAAACACACATTTCTGGTGGAAGAGCCTAGAAGAGTCAGAGCAGGACACATCTGAGGCCCAGCTAGTTAGGCAGAACAAAAATGTTCTTTCCCCCATAGTCTCCCGATCTCTAGCAAGTGGCTGGGGTTTTCCTGGGCGCAACATGACATCTGTATCAGTGTCTTCAACAGCTAGAAACCGCTACAAGGCAAAGCCCGTCCTCTTTGAAGGTATCATATGTGCTACAGGATGTTTGCTGGTTATTTAAATGGTCACACACTCAGCTCAGTGCAGGAAGAATGTGCATGGGTTGCTAAATCTCCTTCAGTCACTTTTTTCATCGTTTCCCCATGGCTCCATTTGTGGCCATAGTTTTATGTCTCATTTTATCTTCTTGTGCAATGTAGTTGTGATCTACTCGTTCATCCACAACACTGGAGTACAAAGAGCTTCTGCACCCCCACACTTCTCTGCCAGGCAAGATATATTTCCTCTGCAAACCCTCTGAGGGCCGTTGAGATCTCCGCTTTGCACAGCCATTGATGTATGCATTTTTACATGTGAAATTAATTGCTCGATACCAAGTTGCTCCTGTCTCTGCTTTAGATGTATATGGATGGTGCAGCCATACTGCTGAGGTCAATGATCCACTGATGGCTGCCAGAGAACACATTTGCAGTCAAATGGCTTGTAGTAATCCAAGGAATGATGAAAACGAGGGTCATTTGGGCTCGAGAAGGACCTGTAAGTTACTGCTACGACAAAGGTGCTGCTGAAAGGCGTGTAATGAATCGTTAAAAAGAACATTCAGTATAAGGCTGTGTGGGAAGGGTTCCACCTCCCTCCAAAACCAACCACCTGACCCAGCGTCCTCCAGACCACGTTGGTGTTCGTCTCCATTTCAGCAGTTTTAGAAATCTCTCAGGGCTGGGTGCTCTCCCCAGCGTTCCTGCACTGAACCACGATGGACATTTATCCGCCGTGGCTCAGCCGAGGGCGCGTAGCCCCTTATCTCTCTCCGTTAGTCCTGCTCATGACAGCAGGGAAACGCTAGGCCCTCACCAGGGAAGCGGTCCCTACACCCTCACTGCATGGCTACCAAAAGGGCTATCCTGGTAAAAGATGTTTTGCCCTGATTTGGTGTTTCAGCTTTCTCGAACAGTAACCCACGAGTTAATTTTGGAAACATGTCCCTGATGCCAATGGACTAGAGAGAAATGAGTAAGAGAATCACCAGGAAAAATGCACTGGATGGACTTAGGCTGAAAAAAAAAAGGTGTAGAAAAAGGACTAATGATTTGAATCCTACCTTTCCCTTCCTGCTTTAAGGCAGGAACTTGATGGTTACAATTGAATTGTCAGCTTTATACTACCTAAAACACATCAAAACAGCACAAATCTCATTTCTGCAAATGCAATAAGGCAAAATCTTGTCACGTCGGCTTATATTCATGTAGTGTTTTCAGAAAAATCTATGGGAATAGCACCCATGCCATTCCTCCTCCTCTCCAGCTTCCAGCCCCTGACTCAGCAAATAGCTGCAGTGCTTTGTTGAATTGGTGTCTTTTAGTTGCTAATGCCATGAGAATAAAGCAGTTTTCATGACCACTATTAAGAATCCACTTCCTTCTTTGGGTCTTATTTTTCCATCAGCCTGCTGGAAGAGTACAGCCGGAAAAGAGATTAGCCTGGGAAAGAATTCTTAACTAACAAACCTACCGCAAATACACTTCTTCAGTGATATTTTAGGTCAAATGCATTTGCCAAAGCATTAAGCCCCAAAGTATGAATGATTCCTCTAAATAAGGTAGACTTAAATATTCGTAATGTTGACTCAAGCTCCTTTAAAGTGGTACAATTAACTGAAGTCAGGATCACTTCCAGTAAGGGTCGTTAAAAAGAGAAACACAAACACTGGAATGTTTTCATCTTTTTTTTTTTTCTATTCTTTTTATCTAGTAATGATAATAAATTCCTTAGTAATGATAATAAATTCAGAAAATTCCATGGAAATCTCTCTTCTTTGGATCCTTGAGGCAATTAGTATAATGTTTAGTTCTTCTATTTTATAAAAAAATAGGAAGAAATGATGCTGATTAGTAGCTTTTGAATATAGAAAATCTCCCTGGGGAAAATTACAGGCATTTCAGTGAAAAATTGGAAGTGAGATAACAGAAGGTTTGGAGTAAGCCTGATCCAAAGCTTCCTCATTGATTTCAGGGCTTTTTATGCTAGGTTTGAGATGAGAAGTGTCAGCCTCGTTGAGTCTGGGTGACGGGTTTGTCTTATAAATTATGCTGTCTAATTCTCACTGAAGCAGGAGCTCTGGGCAAAGTGGGATAACAAAAAATTGTTAATCCAGCACTGTATTTTCTTCTTGAAAAATCAGATATCTGAACCACTAAATACACTCCTCACCTTAACAGATGAGCAGTCTGTACCACTTAATTCATTGCTGCATTAATCTTCACCCTTGTATCGATCTGCTTCTCCAAAGATGTAGAAATTCCTTGCAAGTTGCTCGGTGGGCGTTCAGCAAAGCTGGGTTTTCGCGGCCTGCCTAGTGGTCCAGGGGCGGATTTGGAAGCCCAGAGAAAGCGAGAGGTTCCCCTGGAGCTGCAACGCTCAGGGCAGACTTGAACGCAGAGCCCTGGGCCCGCACTGCTGTCCTGGCCGCGGTGACGGGGCCGCGGGCTGCGGCCGCGAGCGTTGCACACACTGAGTGTCTCACAGCCCCTGCCCGCGCCAGCAGCTATTCCTCCCTCTACGTGTTTGTAGTATGGCTTGAAAAGGCAGATGTAGAATCCCCAGGGTAAGCTTTTTTCCCTGCCAAGGGGCGCATGCATCCTGATTAATTAGCAGAAATATTCCTAAAATACCGTCATTTTAGAAATAAAAGGAAGTGACTATTGTGATGAAGTGTGTTGCAAAACAGCCTGGGCTCCGCTTGAGCAATATCCCAGGAACCCAAGGACATAACCACCGTGTTACTTGGTGCTCCCCAGGGCCGTGCAGCAGAATGGGCACCAGAAATTGCCTCCAGCAAACTGGGCTCGCGGGCAGCTGCCTCCTCTCCCAGCCCCGCTGCCTTTGCTCGGCTTGGCAGCTCCGTCTCCTCCTTTGGGAAATTCCCGTCCTTTGACACCACATCCCAACATCGCCGCCCCAGACCTGGGCCATGGAAGTCCTGCACATTCCCCTTCCCCCTCTCACTACATTAACACATTCTTTCCCGTTTTACACTTAAGACTTGAAGTTCTTCAGGACAAGGAGCATCTCCTTGTTTTAGTTCTGCGCGTCCCAAGCAACGAGGCAGCAGTGTCTGTTGCAATACAAATAAGGAATGTGAATAACAGCTCCTCGGTAATATCTCAGCCCAGAGCCGTGGAGTCTGGGCCGGTTGCTGACCTGAGAAAACCAGTCTCATTCGGGAACATGCCACACTCCCTTCCTCAGCTCTACTTCAGCTAAACACATTCTGAAAAAAAACCCAACAAAATGTGCTGCCAAAATAGCAGAAAGAACCAACTCCCTAAACAGGAGGCCTTCCCCCAGCTCCGCTATTGGAAGCTCAGGTTTAATGAAAGGAGGTAGGAAAACAAGCCCAATGCTATTTAAACATATGAATAGCTCTGGATCACACAAATCATTTCAAAGAACAAGGAGGTAGTCGGGATTCCAGGGTCAGGCTCCAAAACCATTATGCCAAAGCGCAGTAAAATGAATGGGCTCTTTCCTTCCCAGCCAGAAAAGCAGTCGTGCCTGACACTGCTGGAAATTAGCCTTCTTTTAGACAAAATATGTTTTACATGCCTGCTAAAACGTATTTTCTTCAAATATTAATACTAAATGACAATGCACAAATTAAGTTTTTATTTGTAATGATCTCATCTTTCTTATTCACTGACTTGCAAGGTCAACACTTGCAGTAGCTCTCTACTATGAGAAACTGAGAAATGCCGTCACGTTTGGACTGTCAAAATATCTGCATACAACCATGTAGCATGTAATTAAAAAAAAAAAAAGAAAAAGCTGTATGAAGTTATCAGTATTAATAATATCCATTTTGATTTAGCAAACCGGTGCAGTGCGCACTGCTGAACAGGGCTGGCCACTGGCTGAACTTGCTCTTTGTGGAGTATTTGCTAGTGTGACCATACTGGTGTTCTGCTTTTTTGGATCAGAGAGGGTTACGTGAATTTATCTGGAATAATTTATACCCTGGCATGGCCAAACAGCAGTAAATGGGGCTCCAAAAATGTGCTTTCTAGAAGAGTATTTGGTTACAGAGTGTAGGAGTCAAAGAAATGCAGACCAGCGCTTGTGGGAGGAAGGACAGTGCGTTAAAGAGCGGGGCAGAACTGTTGGCTTGCAAACAGGGCCCCAGGTTCCCGGGTCTCCCTGCCTTCCTCTTGCTCCCCTTTAGGTCATCTCCATCCTTCTCTTTACCTTCCCTGCGAAGACTTCGGGCTGCCTGGTAAAGCAGCACATGAGACCTCGCCAGGGATTATCCGCTTCCTGCTTTTGCTCTTAACTGAGGAATGATACCAAAGAATTAAACGCACCCCCCGTGGCTCGTGTAAAAGAAAGGATCCTTGTATTCCTTGGCTGGTCCTTTGTCCAGCCCCAAATCTGCCACCTGCTCGGGTAATTTGTACCCTGCTCTTACATGTGCTGGTAGAAGATCCTGTCGGGAGGGAATACCCAGCAGAAGGGAAGCATTGCTCACGCATCAGAGGGATTTTTTGGTCTTGTTTGGAAGAAAGGACTAAGGAAGAGGCATTTGCTTGAAAGGAAATGGCTTTTTGGCTCGTGTTAATCAATGCATGTGTTCTTAGTAAATCCACAGAAGACTAGAGACACTTGTGTCGAGTCCCGGAGCAGCAGGGAAGCTGCCTTAGAAAGTGCTTGTGACAATCCCTCACCTAACAACGTAAACTCACCCTCTCCCACTCGGTGCCACCACTGCAAGGCCCTCGCCCACTAAAACACTCCTGTTTCCCCTTCACATTAGCCCTCTCTTTGGACTCAGGACCAAGATTACCTACATACAAGATACCGAAGCAGCAGCATCACACCAAGATATAGCTCGTCTCTCTGAGTATAAAAAGGAAGGAGCATAAAAACGACTGAAGAATGTCCCGCTCATCAGCCCTATGTTACCATGGTGGTGGCTGGAGCTCTGGCAGCCTCTAGTCTAACGCTGGCATTTTTGATGTAAAGACACGGAAAAGCAAAGCGCGCCCCTTGGCCTTCGCTTGCCAGCTTGGAAGTTTGCTGAGAGGTGAGGAATTTCTGGGAAGGCTGCACTTACAAGGCGATATTCCTTGCCAAGAACACGAGGGTGGAGATTTCCTGTCCTTTCTGGCGGGTGGTCACGCTCAGCCACACAGAGGAAGGTCCCTGTTGTGCCCTGCAAGCGGATTCCTGCCCCTGCCCGGCTGCCCAAACCCCAGATCCTGCCTTGCTGCTGCAGTTGCCTCTGTGGTTGTGCTTTGGGTTCCTGCACAGACACCTTTCCCTGCGGGCCGAAGCACCCAGCGCTGCTTGAAGTATCAGCTGCCTCTGGAATCAACGCTATATTCCCAAAAATATAAATAAATCAAGTTTTGGGGGGCTGATCATGTAAAGGTGCTAAAGTAATCAGAAAAAGTATATCCACAAACCTGAAAGTATCTAGATCTGCAATAGTGGAGGAAATCATTATATTGAATTTAGCGGAGCTATTCCCTCCTCTCCCTGCAGAGACATATTTTCCAGGGACTTCTTCTCCCCTAGGTTAGGGGCACGGAGTTCTGGATGGCTCTGAGCGCACTCTATAGTAGCACACCCACTGCTCACATTGATTTTTTTCCAGCTAAATTTGCTTGATCATTTTTTTTTCAGGCTTTGGATATCAATTAAAGGAACACTACTCTTTTGTCTTGTGTGTTGCTCCCCTACAAAATAATGAACTGTTTAATACACTAGAGGCAATTTCAAATTATCGAGTTTAATGAGGAAGGTTGTCATGGAAGATTTATTGCCCTTTCTGATCTGCTAATGTATTTTCTCAACCATCCCAGCAGAACCAATCACTATTTTTATTATACACTCTATTTTCAGGGGTTCATTAGTTGTAGACTAAAAATACCACTGAAGGTCTCAGCCCAGGAGCTAATCCAATTTTTTTAATTGGAATCAAAATTTGATAACACAACTTTCTATTCATAACAGCATCAAGTGTCAAGGCCCTTACTGGGTGTTTTGTCCAAATTGTAACCTCACGTGACTACACATAATGACATGACCTAGAAACACAAATCACATAGCTGCTACAAAGGACAAAATCCAGCCTCTTCCTTAGAAAATATCCCAGATTAGTGCAGGCAAGGGATTGCGGTGCATTCCATCCGACCCGCATGAAGAAAAGACCTGTCGATGAACCTTAGCTTTTCTTCACTAGAGACTGAAAATAAGACTTTAGTGACGAAGAATTCCAGTGCCCAAAAGGAATCAAAAAGAGAGAAAGGAAGGAAAACAAGATGGAACAGGTCCCGGATGGCCGTAGGGCCTCCTACCTCTGGGCGGGATTCAAACCTTTCTCCGTTTGCTGCTTTCCAGCAGCGCTTCCCGCTGGGCGTTACAGCGGGAGGTTCGAGCCCGGAGTTCTTGCTGCAGCATCGTCTTGGCATAAACTAATGACGCGAAGCTCACGAGGGAGACAAGCAGCCAGACATTTGCTGGTTTTAAAGGGATCCTCCTTGCAGGAGGCAGCAGTGCCAGAGGGGAAAGCCACGATGCTGCTGCTGGCCTTGCTAGACGGTCCCTGTAGCCTCCGCGGAGAGGGATTCTTGCTCAGAAAGGCAATTCCTGGCACTTACATTTTAATATTTTAATTATACCACCAATATGTAATGACAACAACGCAACACAACGCTACGCTTCGATCCAGATGTCCCTCTGATTAGTGCTAAACACAGATCGCCCAGGAGATCCTCCCCAGCAGGAAAATAATGTGAAAATCCACGCAAGGAAATTCCGGGGATCGCGGCACGAGGGTTGCCATAACGAGCAGCCTGTGGGGAGGTTGGCTCGAGGACGCGCTTCGGTCAGATCACGTCCCACATCCGCGTTCCCAGGGGGTTATTAAAACAGCTATAGGCCGTGGGGAAGTTAGTGCAACTTGCTTCATCCCCACACTATAGATTTTATACGTATAAATTATATATTTACGTCCAAAACTCTATTATTCATAAAGCTGAGTAAACAAGCATTGATTTTTACACTGTAGCATGGATGGGTATTTCTAATGATCCAGGGGCTCTTACGGCCTCGCTAGCTCTGACCTCATCCGCGCTTCCGGAGCGCAGGATTTAACATGGGCCATGGAGCTGCGGAACCAGGCGGCTGCCCCCGTTTCCAAGGGAAATCAATGAACGCTCCTTTCTGAATGGGCAGCTTTTCCACCGCTCCGCGTCACGCGCGTCCCGTCCTACCGCCGCAAATCCGGGTTTACGGATACGCGATACCATCGCAGGGCTCATAACCAACCATCCGGGAAAGCCCCTACCATTAATATGTGAGCTTATGTCAAAACTACTCTCTGCTAAACTCGATATTGCTGTGCACACATTTAGGGGTGGGAAAAACTCCCTTTTTTACTGGCATTTTCTAGTCCGACGTATTGGGGAGGTTAACAAAAATCGCCTACTTCATAGCTAACTTTGCTATATTGAAGCAATGTACAAGTTCCTTATTGGATTTTTATGACAGATAAAATTGACAGAGAAAATCACTAGGATATACTTAAAAATGGGAAGGAAATGTACATTTACAATAAAAAGGTCTCTGAAGGTCTCGTGTTTCATAGGAAGGAAGTTGTCTTTATATTGCATGAACTATAAAAAATGATTAAAACTGGAGAGAGACAGGAAGCTGATAATTTGATTTATCATCTTAATGGCTATGATTCATGAATAAATAATATAATGGTTTATGTCTTTCTTGTAAAAGAAGTAGAGAAGGGCAATTTGTCTAATAAATGACTTCAAAAATTACAGCTGAGTCTTGTTTGCCACATTTGTTCTATTTAAAAAGAATGAGTGAGTATCTTATTTCTTATTACTTACTAGGACATTTGTTGTATTATTTATAAGAGTCAAAAACCTTAACTAAAAGCCACTCATCTCTGACCACAGTCTCCCATTAGCTTTAAATTCAGGAAAGAGAATGGGATTGATCACTAGATCAATAAATCTAACCTTAGAGCTGACTAAAAGCTTCCTCTAACCTCCTTCCTACAGCATCCTTTTTCAAAATTAAAGTATCCCCCTTTTTAATTATTTAAGAGTATGTCAATTTTGCAGTAAGGCCCCGTATGACTGCATCATAGAGGGAATTCTCTTTTATACTGGAATCACGGCAACGTGAGGAAGGCCTTTAAGTCATCATTCTGATTTTTTCTCAAGTTAGATGTTACTAAAGATACACGAAGCCTGTTCAAAATGTGCCCTGGATTTCATTAAGACGACTGCTGAGCATAGGAAGATCAAGAAGAAATATGTACTCCCAGGTACTGGCCACTCTAACCACCCCAAATCCATCACGGATTCTGCGGGAGCTGCTCTGCACGGATGGCGTCAAGGCTGCGACTCGCCGTATTACAGAGCTGTGCAAAGGCACTTCAGGCTAAAGCGAACTGCCCAGAGCACAATTCGCTAACGACGGCTGGAATTGCTTCCAAACTACCTGGTAGGAATAGGACGGGCTCCAGCTGCAGCCTAGGAGCCTGAGGAGAGCCGGGAGGAGAGCGGCAATGCAGACGCTGGGGCTGCTTTGTGCGGGCGCCGCACGGGCTCTGCTCCCAAACCCTCCAGCCCCGTCGCAGGCGGATTCCGACCGCCGGCGCCACCCCCAGCAGCCAAGCTGCTCTCTCCTCCAGCCGGGACACGCAGACCCTTTCCCATTATCCTGGGAAAACCAAGGCAGGAGCAGGTCAAGCAGCCCGACCAGGGGGAACATCTGGATACGTCTCGGGAGAACTTGGATTAGAAGTTTGCAGCCTGTTTCCAAGGCTAATTTTCTACGAGGCTTCAGCACTTAATTTCAGGACACACTTCAGACAGCTAATGCAAGGTGTAACACTGCATTCATTGAACAGGACTGCAAAGACTGTTGGTAACACGGAGAGGAAAACTCTCCATTCCTGGAATACGGAAAAGTTAGACTGCAAGGTTATTTCAAAAAATAATACAAAAATTGTAGACTTCATGTATCAATTTAAAAATATGCTTTTAAGCAAATAAAGCATTTGAGTTCTTATGTTTCATGAGAAAGAGTTATACACAAAATGCACATATACACAGAGTTCAGAGTGTCAGAAGGCACAAAAGAATTTAAAAAAGAAAAATCACACAAGTAGGAACTGGACAAATGAACCAGGCAAAAACAGGGTGAACTTTCACAAAATCCTGTTCATCAACTTTTTCCTATGATTCTTTCTATGATTTTTCTGTGATTTCTATGATTTCTCTGAACAAATGCCATTAATTGTCCCCCAGTCAAAAGGCACTATTTTTAGACGTGTAACACCTTCCTCCCCCAACTGCTATATTATGAAGGTCTCCTAAAATTGGAGTGCTCGGGCTTTTTTTTTGGTAAGTGCTGCACCCACAGATGTCAAAACAATGTAGGCTGCATTGAGAAAGACACTGAAATCACAGCACGTTGGGGAACAGCCCCCAAAAAACCTTCTTCAATGGCCCTTCCTTCTCAAGGGACGAGATGTTTGCTGGGCTTGAAGTCATTGGGGGCTTGAAGTCATTTAGGAACTTTTAAGTTCCTAAATAGATAAAACTTTTTCTTGGCTGAAATCTAGCTTTTGTGGTCTTGGCCTAGCTAAAAGTTTAAGAAAGTTTTAATCAAGGAGACTGCGAATGTCTCAAAAAATCATCTAAAAAGTCAGATTACCATTTTTTTTTTGTATTGTGACAGTAAAAGCCACAGGGTCCCATTCTACCATGACAGACCCAGCAGAAAACACACGAAGATCATACCTGCTATTTGTCACCTGCATGTTTGGAAAACTGCAGTAGGAGCTAGAGGATTTCCTAATAGCAAGTTGTTCTTGACAAAATGCAATTTATGCAAAAAGTCAAGTTGGTTGAATGGAAGCACCAGAAGGAAGATATTAAAAAAAAAAAAAAAGAATAATCTTGTATGTAAAATGAGTCATACAATTATCCTCTGCACGTGGGGGAAGCAGGATCTCAGCTGGTCTAAACTGTTATAAGCGTATCAATAAAGCTGTGCTGATTTACAGCAGCTGAGAGTTTGTCCTGTAGTGTATTCACCCACATGCGATGTGACAGATTGATGTGCTAGCATTTTCTCCCTGGAGACTTTGCTTCTAACCTATTTAAAACAGGGGGAAAAACTGGCTGGTCTCTAAGCAGATGTCCCTGAAAATCTGTTTATATCGCAGTGCCACGATGGTGGACAGAGGTGGGACGGGACATCCCCAGGGAGCTGCGCAGCAAAAGCCGCTCTGCAACTCCCCAAACCCAACCTGCCGCATGGATTTGCTGTCCATGAACCCAGCGGATCCCTAGAAATGGAGATTAAAATACTCAAGAATTGCTTTAGCTCTCGCAGCACTCGGCCTTCACTCCGGGAGCAGGGATGTGTCGTGCTGGACTCCCTGGCTCCTGCCCACGGAACTGCTGGATTTGATGGGATCTACTGCATGCGTAAAGCTAAGCGCATCCATAACTCTGCAGGGCCAGCAGGCTCCATTTCAAAGGAATTTCAAAAGGATACCACATCCCACTGGGATGAGAGGAGAAGGAACAAGATGGTTATTGCAATTACAACCCCTTCATTGTGTATAATCCTGAGGGACAAGTTCTGGAAGAGGAGACAAGTGAAGACACCCGGGTGAAGGCAATGGAACCGCAGGTCACTGCTGCGTCCTGCAGAGCTGTTCTCATGGAGCCGGTCTGGAAAGCACTACAGCTTCTTGCCTCATCCTAGGTGCATTCCCAGGGGGATTTTACCAATAATTCAGCAGATCTGACCCCCCATGTAACATACGTAATGCATTTTCCATGCATAGTTTTCTGCACGTGGAATTTGAAAGCAGGCAACTCGAACACATGCTACCCAATGCAAGCCAAATCTGCAGACTTTTCTTCTTTGAACTGTAATTGTTAAGAAAAAATACTTACAAAGTAAGAAAATCATCCATCATTGCTCCAGAATCAACAGTGCAAGATCAAATGGTTTAATAAATACAAATGGTACTAGATTTTTAAGGAAATACCTTCTTTCTCACCTCCCTATTCCATCCTTTACTCTTTCAGATGCAGCCCTTACAATGAAAACCAAGTATTTCATGTAATGAAATAGTAACAAGCATAGAAAGGACATCCTGAAGTACCAAGGCCAAGACCCATCCATCACAAGCAACTATGCCACATTATCCCTTCCACACACTGATCAAATTCCAGTTTACAAGTAGTTCATTTTTTATTGCTGATACACAAAAAGCTGTTCCAGAACTTCACTGCTCTGGTGATCATGAGTTTCCCTCCTGCCAGCCAAAAAACACGACCAGTTTATGTAATGCTTGTTCTTGTGCTAAACGTGGTCCTTAACTTGAACTGCTCTTCCCCTCCCTGGTGTTTAGTCTCTCGATGTATTTATAGAAAGATCCTATCCTCTTTCAAGCTTCATTTTCCTAGGAAAAGTAAAATTAGAAATAGACTGATGAATTTACTGTGTTTTAGACACACATACACACACACAGAGGCTTGAGTGCTCATTTTAAAAGAAATGCAGAAAATACAGATGAGTCAGTCTTTAGTTGAGTGCATTATTTCAAACATGTAAGCAACATATGCAAATTACAATATAAAAGACAGATTGAGTTCAAAACTGATTTTTAAGGTTTTTAGATCTAAAGACTATCCATCTATAGAAATACCAGAAAGCCTACCTGAAATTCCATAAAACTCTAGATTGGGATCAGTACCAAAAGCCCACAAAGATCATTTCTTAAAAAGAGAGGTGGGAAGACTCAAAGTACATTTGGATAAAAATGCCTTAGGCAGAGGCTAGTTTGGGTTATAAATAATCTGCAAGAGAAGAAAATCAAACTGCCATTAAAAAAAACCTAAAAGGAAGGCGAGACTGGACACGCTATTCCTCTGCTTAGAGACAATTTCATTCTTTCATAAAAATATTTTCTAGCTTTGCTGCTCTGGTACATCGATTCGGAGTACTCTGACTTTCGATTTATAATGATATTCCTTCAGATAGAGCTTCACTGAGGGAGGAATAGGAAGTGCATCGATACCATCGTAAGTTGTGCAGTTGCAAATAACTGTTCTACATATATGTTGGAGGGAGAAAGGAAAAGTCCTGTTCAAGGGGGTGGATAAAAGCGGTTCGAAGAACATACAGGAGCTGGGATCTTTATAGTGCTCTAAGAGTCCCGTGATGTCGGGGGAGTGGAAGACACAGGGGTCGTGGGCATCGAAGCTGAAGTTGTGGTTCCACTGCTCTATCCGCGCGTGCAGAGAACGGCTGTAGCGCCTGAAGCTCACAGAAAATAAATAGTCTTCTTGGGCAGAATCTCGTAGTAAGAACGTTCCCTCTGGCTTGCCCTCCAGCAGGGCCTCGGCTGCGTATTTATCCATGACTCCCCAGTAGCAGGGGTTGTTATTGATCTGAAGGAGGTCCGGGACCAGGCAGTGGACGTAATCGATCTGCGTGTGGTATTTAGGAGGCGTCTCCATCCGCAGCAGCTCATCATCCGTCTCCCATTTGGGCTTGTTTCTTTTCCTAGAACTCGTGCACAGGGTTATGACGTCCTCGTCGGAGTCCATATCGCTCTCGTCCTTCCCGCTCCGTCCTGCTTTGCCTGGGACCAGCTCGGCCCTGGAATCGGCCCTGGAAGAACTGCTGTCCGTCAGGTCACAGGACGAGGAAGGAGAGTCCGTTCCCGCTCCCGCAATCTCATCGTCCCTCAGCTGATCCTCCTTCTCCTCACTCTGGGACAAATCTGCAATTATCCACTCCTCTGCTTTCTGACTTATAGGGGCCGTATGTCTTTTAATCAGGTGCCACCGAAAGGCTAGCTCCGAGCGCGGCGGGAAGGGACACTTATCTAGCATTAACTCACTGATATGGATTTTCCTTTTCGACGGGAGCCCGGAGCCGTGCCGGCTGCTACAGTTCTTTATGGGAAAGCACTGGCCCACGGCGTCTTGCAACTTCTGTTTGAGAGAGCGGCCTAAAAACCTGTGTCCACAGGAGCGATCGAGATCCAGCTCGATGGAGGAGCAGCTGAACTTCCTCTCCTGGCTTCTCAAAGCGGCCCCTGGCCTTCCTGCAGCGCTTGCTGCCTCGGCGTCGGGGCAGTGCTCACTCTTCTTTGACCAGGAGAGCTTCTTTCCACTCCAGACATAACCATCCTTCCTGTCTGCGCTTCTGCTCCGGCTGCTTTTGGGCCTCACGTCTGCATTTTTAATATGACTGTCCTTGTTTTCTGCCATTGTAATAGTTTGGCTTCACAGGTTTCCAAAAAGTGCTCTGTGTTTTTCTCGTAGGGTTTCCTATAGCAAGAAGCTTCTTTGAGACTCTGTCCAGAAGTCCCTAAATAAAAAGAAAACACGACCAAGTGAACAGCTTTGCACACCCACAACATGAGACCCATGCAGGTGCATACGGGATAATGATATATATACATAATGACAACGATTGATTGCTGCTAACCACATAAAAATAAAAAGATGGAGGCAAATTCTTTAGGGGCACAGTTCACAGATACTGGCCTGATCCCGACCAAGGCTCTCTGGACCCTTCCTTATGAGAGTACCCTGCAGAAGGGATCCCCTGGTGTGTTTCTAAACAGGCATTCTGAGCACACAGCAGGGCAGAGAGAGGCTGGCAATCACCTTCAGCAAGGGGCCACTGTAAAACGAGGCACTTTGCATAGTGGGTGATGCTGCTTCGGTTCCTTAGTGAGCAAATTCTGCATCTATTTCAAATAACCCTTCAAGAAGGAACAAGCCAGAAGAGAAACAAGTAGGTCAGAGTACAAAGAGCTACTGTACCTGCATGATATGCCTGTTTGTTGCTAATCCACAAAGGGGGATGCCAGAGAGCTTATTCTTAACTGACACTTTTGGGTCGCTTTCTGGTTATATATATGTGTGTGTGTGTGCATATATATATATATATATATGTGTGTGTGTGTGTGTATATAAATTATCAGTCACAGACTCCGACAATTTTTGAAAGCTGTTTTCATTTGCTTTTTAAAATGAAGCTAGAAAATACTGAGCCCCTAAGGGATTGAAATAGCTAGGGCTTTACATACTGAAAAGGATTAAAACAAATCCAGATCTCTTACTAAAAGCAATTTAAAAAGGCCATGAAAGATGGAACTGCTTATTACTCATTAGAGAAGAAAGTTTACATTATTAAAATCAGCGCTGCTCTGAGACCTACGGGCACTTATTTCCTTTGCTTTTGTTTCCAGAAGGGCATTGAATTCTCCAGCAGATGAAACCTTTCCTTTTGAATGCTGACTTTCTAAAAAGAAAAAAGAAAAAAAATCCTCTTTGAGCACTCAGATGAAAGCACAGCAGACATTTTTCAAGGCACCTAGCAAGATGCTCCGTATGCTGCACCGCCCCGAGGCAAAGCAGAAGGCAGAAAGACTTTCCATCATCAGGGGGTTTCTGCAGCAAAATGAGATACGGTTCCTCTCTCCGCTTTTATTTTAATTATCGAGATGGGAAATAGTAAGCAGGGGAAGAAAAGGGCATCCACTTCCTCTCTCCATTCAATCCATTGTCATCGTGGGGATTAGCCGCCGTCCCCGAGGCGCTGGGGGAAAGGAGGAGTGGGAGCCAAGCGGCTCCCGGCGCCCCGGGCTCCCCACGTGCAACTTGTGCTCACGCAGTTTGGACGTTAAATTCATCATGTGGAACCCATGAACCTGGGAGCTGCCGACGGAGGGAAGAGCAAGGGAAAGGGAGGAGATACGGCAACGCGGAATGAGGGAAGAGAGAGGCAAAATATTACAAATATGCGGGGAAAAAAAACGCACTGGGAGAACCTAGCTGAACAATACCTTGCTGGTCCCAAGTGGAAGCAAAGAGTGGAACCATATTTCAGCAACTATAGATTATCTAATATAAATAACATTTTTCTCCTCTCTCAAGGTTTGACACATCAATTCTGAGTGAAAACATTGTAGGAAACAATATAGACTGGAGAAGGACAATATAGAAAACTTTATTTAGACCAAGATTCATTGACTGCTCTTGTAAGTCATATTTTTCGTTCAGAAACAACTATAGTGGAGCACCAAATTACTTCACGGTGATTAAAAGGAGAGAAAAAGCAATCTCATTTACCCTGGGTATCTTTATCTGGAGTAACTGCTGAAGAAAAAAAGCTATTCTAGATTCATCCTGTGGTAAATGACATTAACTATATATATGGGAGTTCTAATTGGAAAGAGAGATATCATTTAGGTTGCAAGTCAAGTACTTAAAAATTAGGATATGACAGTTTGTAATTGCTTTTGAAACCTTCAATTATCTCACTCTGCACATCCAGCCCATATAAGGAATAGGAATATGCAGAACACGGGCTGGTAATTAAAAACTGTAAAACGTACAAAACCCCGAAGTGCTGAAAACAGTTTTGTTCCTAAGTCTGCTCTCTCCTACTTCAGGCAGCTCGGCCTTGCAACTAAAACAATTCCAACCCTGGGTGTCGTTCCCAGGTTTTGCTGCTGCATTCCATGGCGAAGCCGTGCTCGGCCGCGTCCCTTTTCCGCAGCGGGAGCGGTGTCGGAGCGCGGCACATGACGCGGGGGGACACGCACCATTAGGCAGCGCCACAGCAGGCCGTGTCCCCGGGGTTTGCTGGAACGGAGGCACCAAAGCTGCTGGGTCAGAGGAGTAATTGTTAATCAGATTTAGCATCTGCGAAAAGAGTGCAGAATAAATGAAGCCTATTAGAGCCAGTGCTGAGGGCGAGTTTGCAAAGAGAGGATGGGGGGCAAAGGCTCGGTTTCCAATCCTGCTACGGACCTCGTTTGCAATCCAAGGCAAGCTGCGTTTGGGAATGCATCTTCCCTGCATTTGGGAATGCAGCTTCCCTGTATTTGGGCACTCGGAAAGAAACAGGGACCAAAAATCCTTTGGGTTTTGGAAAGAAAAGACACTAAGGACATGGAAGCATTCAGAAAATACAGTGCCATATGACCGCTTTCAGGCCATCTAAACCATGTGCTCCTTAACTGAAAACTTTTAAAGAAAATATGGCACATTGTGCGCCCATTAATGACAACTGAAAGAGCAGGGGAGGACTAGAAAGAAAGGGAAATAAAGGAACGTTGCCGCTGCAGGGCAATGGTAAATGCAGAAGCCATTTGCTGTACAACTTATGCACGTCAGCTCCAGGAACTCTCCTTTCGCAAAAAGCAAAGGGAAAGGCCTCTGGTAGAAAAGGACACAGATTAAGCCTGGAGTCCTCTGCCTACAAAAGCTTTCTTGTAAGCATGGATACTTTGGGCATTTCTGAAGCAGATTTGACAATTACGCTCAAAACTCTTGTGCCTAAACAAAGAGAAGACAAATGTGCAGGAATAAAGTGAGTTCACTTCAGGCCAGGGGATCCGGCTGCAGTTCAAGGGGCTGGCTGCAAGGAGCAGCCAGAAGGCACTTCCAGCTGCATCCCAGGTCTATCTGAATCACAAAGCATCCAGCAGCTCCAACAGCAGCAAATCTGAATCTCTAGCCCGGTACCTCCAATTCCTTTCCATTAAGCTCCTTCAGCTTCTGTACAATGAAAAGAAAGGGAAAACCACAGGGACCCTGAAGTGCTGTTGGAAGGGAGCGCAAGAGGTCTGCTTGGAGCAGGACTAGCCCAGGGGAGCCGCGGCTTTGCCTAGAAAAGCCTTGAAAAGTCCTGGAAACCTCCAAGAATTACACCTCTGGCTAAACATGGGAGGCATACAAAGACCAACGAGTTAATTGGGGAATTGTATCAGAACTTAATATTCTTTCTAGAAACTGATAGCACATGGAGAGAGAACAGCAAGGGGCAATGAACTGCAGAGCTTCCTCTCTGAATAGTCTGCATTTTTCCACTCACTTTTCATTAGGGTATTTAGTTATTTGTCTTTCATCTTACATAAAATAGTCATTAAAAAAAAATCTCACCGATCACATGCTGTTTTCATTAATTTCACCCAATTACATTTTGGCCACAAGACCACATTTTAAAGCCTGACCTTCCATTGGAGTTGAGCTATTATTGACTTATTTTGGAAAAAAGCCCAGCCTATTAAGGGTAACATTAAACCTTCCTTCCTTTTATCTCAACATATTTTTCTCAGTTTTGACTACGTTTATTTTGATTTATGACACCGAGTCCAAGAAAACGCCTAAGCTCGACTCCCGAGGTCCCTGCAGCACCTTAAGGAAATAATCACACACAAAATGAGACAATTACTGCTTGCAGACAGAAATAACAACTCACGGCGCTTCCCACCGGCACGGCGGGAGGAGAGGGCGCGCGGCCATGCCCGGCACGGGGGCCCAGTTATCCACATCCAGGACGCGGGAATGACGGGGAAACAGGTTCAAGGTACCTCTGGCTTGAAGGAAACTCCGTTTAAACGCTATAGGAGCTCTCAGCATAGCGCTCAGCAGACGGCAGCAGCCTCCGGAGGAGCGGGGACGTGGAGGATTTACAGCCGGTGACCGGGATGTGACGCTCCACCCCGAAACCTAATAGGTGAGTGGGATGGACAAGGGCTCCCGCCCTGCGCTGCCCTCTCCGTAAGCTACACCTATTAATAAAGGAAACCACCACATCCCGCGGAAGCTCTAGCGTACGGCTGGACAAATTAAATCTTGCAGGAGACAAAGATGGAGCATGCCCTCACCCTAGTCCCATGGGAACGCCCCGAGCTCCCGCCAGCTTTCCTAGGAATCACTGCCAGGAGTTATTCCAGCAGGTGGATTCACGGTAACACCTCCGGGCTCCGAATCCGCTCGTATCACAGCACGAATCTTATTACAGCTTTCGCATTGCAAAGTAATTCAGGAATGGGTTGCGCCAGAGAACCTGCATGTTAAAAGAAGGAATTTGCAAGGAATACCAGCTTGCCTCGGAGCCCGGAGCTGGCAGTAAGGGAGGGAGCACTCCGGTGCCCTCACCGGGATTCGCAATTTACTGAGACGTGTCAGGATGCATCCCTGGAAAACGTCCCTCATGTCCCTCACGCAGCTTCCATGGGATTTAGTAATGAAACCGCTCACGTTAAGAAAAAAGAAGGGAAGGAGGGAGGTAAGAAGGTGCCTACTCCGTGATCCCGTCACTTACTCATGGAAGGACGGGCAGTGACTCCTATCAAGGACCCGACTGCGTTTCCAACACAAACAAATCACCCTGCTCAGCCCAGCCACTGATAACTCCCCCGCAGACCAGAGTGAAAATCAAAGCGATTTTCCTGGAAGCAGATCTTCTTGGAAGCAGGAATAAATGGGGACGGGTCATAAGAGTGCCATAAAGGAGGCGCAGAACTCCCCTTTTTCCCCTCTTATTTCAGACACGCCAAGCTCAAACCCTATTTGTCCTCCAAGAAGCCCTGCATGATGCTTTCCTCCTACTTCTCAGCATGTTAAAAAAAATAAAATAAAATAAACATCATTTGATGGTAACAAGGATCCAGATTCACCAAGGACCTGTCCCTGACTCGGAGTTTTCCTGCAATTCTCATACCCGATAGGGCCCAAGGCTAAAATACACCCCTCTCTCTGTATCAATACATGTATGTGGAGATACATATTTATACAAAACATAAAGTACATACACAGACACATACAAATACAGAACACATAATTTAGACCTACACAGTTTGCATACTGTATACCGCACTTTATATTCTGAGGGCTACACATGCAAGCAATGCATGCACACTTTTTCACCGGGGAAAGAAAAAAGAAAGAAAAAAAAGTGACGATTCATTCATGCAATCGGGCCAGAAAAGAGCATCGCGACTTAAACCGGCACCGAAGGCGGCGCGGGGGGCGCCGGGGGCCGCGTCCCTCCGCGCCCGGCCCGGCCGCTCCGCG
>NW_010589471.1:64850-94268 GCF_000705375.1 Tinamus guttatus
GCTCGTGTGGGTGCTCTAGTCTGCTGGGGAAGGGGCTTGGGTCTGCGGGTTCCCTGACTGTACTGACCCTTCCTGGTCTCTCTGAGGGTTTTTTTTCCCCCCTTTATGTGTTTATTCATTTATTTATATACTTAAATAATCACATTCCTTTATTTATTTTAACTGTTTGTTTCTGCCTTCCTCTGGTAAATAATCACATTATTTATTTTTAATTGTTTGTTTCTGCTTTCCTCTGGCAAGTAGGTGAGGTCTTTCTGGGGCTTTCTCTTTTATTTGTTTATTTATTTATTTTCTCCTTATTTATTTTTTTCTCCTTTTATTTTTTTTCTCCTTATTTATTTATTTTATCTCCTTATTTATTTTTTTCTCCTTCCCAGGTAACTTGGTGACGGGGAAGATGCCGATGCGCTATGGGCACACGGAGGGCCACACTGACGTCTGCTTTGACGACTCGGGGAGGTAAGTGCCTGAGTAGTGTCTGTTTTCAGTCATGCAATTCCTGACAGAAATGCCATTCGTGGGGCAGAATTGGCTTTAAATAAATAAAAATAAACATGGTCAGAGGTGGAATGAAACAGGATCTTTCTGTGAGGGGTAGTGGTGGTGGGCAGCTGTAATAGGATGCAGTTTAAGAAAAGACTTGAATGGAGAAGGTAAGTCTGGGCTTTTTTTTCTTTCCATTAACAGCAGGGTCAGAAGGAGGGTCGGATATGAGTGTCTTCAGTGTTACTGTCAATGAACAGCCCTCAACGGGCTGAGGCTGCAGAGCAGCATTCAGCATCACCTCTGACTTTGTAATTCCTCAGAACTTCATTATAATTCTTTGTGGGACTGTGAACTGGTAAACTTGCATTAGTTTAAACTAGTAAAATGCTGAAAAGTAAGACATTCAAAACCATGGGGGGAAAAAACCCTATTTACTTTGTGGTTTCAGGTTATAGTTTATAGCATTAGAATTGTGAAACTTGCCACCAGTGGACTGGACAGATGAATTTGGATGGAGATCTGGAATACATTAGTCTTTTTAAACTTTGATTTCACCAAGAACAGAGCATTTAATTGCTTTTTAGGTCTTTGAAAATTTACCTTAAGGCTAATTACAAAGTTGAGAGCAAAGTAAGAGGCTTAAAGCATATTCAACCAATGTTAATTAAGTCCTTTGAAAATTTCCTTCTAGAGCCTGGAGGAGAGAGAAGAAAGAAAAATAATGGTCATCTTAGATCAGTGTCAGTTACTGTATTAGGCTACTTTTTCTTTTATATTACTTTTTGAAATATTTTTTCCCCATATTTTACAGTATTTTTTTATTGTTGGCACGATAAATGTAGTTATTCAGCAAATTATATAGCACGTATTGTGTTACAGTTTTAAAAAGAATAAGATTTTAGTAACATTTTCGTTTGGAAACTGGAAATCTGTGGTTGTGCTTTCCATAGCTGTATGCTAACAAATTCTATATCTTTGAACAGCTGCATCGTAACCTGTGGCAGTGATGGAGACGTCAGGATTTGGGAAAACCTGGATGATGATGATCCAAAGTCCATTAATGTGGGAGAAAAGGCCTATTCGTGTGCTCTAAAGGTAACATAGTTAACAGAATTCCTGTAAACTGTGTCCTGATGATGTTGATACATACCATCATTGTGCAAATACTTTTCAAATTTATTTTGAAACTTAGAGTGCTGGTCGTGTGAATAAACATATATTGGGGTTATTTACAGAATAATATTGTGCATAGCACATCTTAGCATCTGGTATTCCTTTGATATGTAGCTCTTTGTCTTCATCTTAATATATGAAAAAATCTTGAATGCTGCTTAAAGCAACAGGTATTTAAATTTGAGCACACGAATGCTTTCTGTCTTTGTCTCAGTGAAACTGTTAAAACAGTATTGAAACCAAATAACTCTAAAATACTGAACTATTTGATTGAATGAATATGCTAATATATATTTTAAATACTTTATATAGCAATAAAGCGCTTAATTTAAAAAAATCTGAAATCAAAGGTAAGAGACAATTTATTTTACCCATCCAAGACTGTACAGAAATTATTCCTTAAACCAAGCTTGTTTCTGACTTTGATCTCCTTTTTGAGAAACAAATTCAGCAGATTAAGCTAATTATCCAGTGAACTTTATAGGCTCCTGTGTTTTCTCACAGTGTGAGTTGCAAAAAGTTTCCCAGGGTGAGATGTGATCAAATATTAAGAAAAGAGAAGTGTTTCTTAGGGTAGCTCAGCTCTTTAGTGGTGAGGGGATTAATATTTTTATTTGCAGCCTGTGACTGTAGCTCATTCCTACTATTTTGCTTCCCCTGGCCCAGAGGCTCTGAATTGTTGACTTGGAGAGGAAGGTTATGTGGAAATACATGAGCCAAGAGGTGGTTTTATGGTGCTTTCTATTCATTAAAAGTTACATTCACAAAGTCTGTGTCTAATAGTGTTTTGTAATACTTAAGCCAACCAGTTGATATTTAGTGTCAAAATTAGTGTTCAGCCCAAAAATGCTTATGACTTCTCTCCAACAGCATTACAAGACAATATATTTTTTGTTAAATAGTAAGTTGTCATTGTTTTAAGGATGTTTCTGTAGCCTGACTGACTTGTTTTGGCATTAGAAATAAAACAGGACCTTTCCCTTTAATGTTAAGGCTGCTCCTTTTTATAACTTAAAGAATTGATTATTTGGGAATAACAAGACCAATGAGAGTTACGTATATGAACTTGTATAATAGAATATACTCTGAACTGGGAAATTTGGTCCAAGGGTGCCCTCTCCTGATGATGCAGCATATATATCTAAATAACATGTGAAATTTTTCCCTTTTTGAGAGCTCACTTGCCTTTGCGAAGGGATTGAATGTTTCTATTAAGACAAAAATCCCAATTAGATCAATCTCTTTGGAAATTCATTAGTGACTTTTCTGAGTATTTGCCATTTTAGTAAAGATGCAAGTTCGGAAGGTCTTGATATGGTAAATAGAGATATGGTTAACTTTAGGACTCCTATGTCTGTTGAAACTGGAGTTGCTTATAGTAATAAGTCTATCAACGTGTTTAGTTTTGCAGGACTGAAACTGAGATTATCTATTAGTTTTTAACACTTTATTTTAAAAGATAATTTGTTAAAAGCTTTTGTGCTTGTCTGTTTTTCCTTTTTTGGGGTGGTGTGGTGAATATATTTTAAAGAATATCGCTCAGCTACTTTTATTATTAGATTTCTTCTGGTGTTACTAAACTGCATCTACTCAAATATTGGGAATGTAAAAGTATTTGGGGGGTTCTTTGGACATAAATGTGTTTTAACTAACCAATGGTGCGATGGGTTTTGTTTTTTAGAATGGAAGACTGATCACAGCAGTATCTAACAACACTGTTCAGATTCATACTTTTCCTGAGGGAACTCCAGATGGCATCCTGACTCGTTTCACCATGAATGCCAACCACATTGTCTTTAATAGCGACGGTACCAAAATTGCTGCTGGTTCTAGGTAAGCTGTCCACAATGAGAAAAGGCTTTGCCAGCCTTCAGACTTGAGCAAATTCCTTAACTGCTGTTTTTTTTTTTTTTTTTTTCAGGGATGTCATTAATCCATATACTGATCAGGGTTTTAAAGTATTGCAAAATGCTTTCACAGAATCACAGAATGTCTGAGGTTGGAAGGGACCTCTAGAGACAGCTAGTCCAACCCCCCTGCTCAAGCAGGGACCCCCAGGGCATGTGGCACAGGGTCGTTCCTTACCTGGAGAGGAGGAAAGGAACGAAAAGGATCGTTAGGAAGCAATTCTCTGGGAGATGAGCCACAAAATAATTAAAAATAGATATCTGGCGTTGTGAAATAATGTATTTTTGTTAGACTTTTCAGTGCTCGTTCCTATAGTGCCTAAGTGTTCACCCATATGGATCTTGTGGCAGCAGCAAGGGTTTTGTTACTGTGTGCTAATGTCCCAGCTGTTCCAGATCATGGTGCTGCAGATGCATCTATGCATGCAAAAGTTGGATGGCTTCTGATTTGTGTGAGAGCTCTGAGTCATTCTCTGGCATAAGCATCTCTGTTGTTCTGCCAAATGATAACAGATGACACTTGCGAGAGTCCCCTGAGGGGGATAAACGCATAGTTTAGCTGATTTCTTAGGGCAGCATGTTTGCTTTTGCATAAGATACACTAGTCATTTAACAGACATGGTGAAGTGGCAGGCAGGCAATGTTCTTGCTTGTTTATTTAAGGCTCAGGTGAATCTTGGTGGGATTTAGTAAATTCTTTGGGCATTGTAGCTGTCTTGAACTATGTGCCTGCCTCTCTACTTTTGTCCTCTGCCCCACAGCAGAGATGGTTTCTGGCTTCCCTAAGTGTGAACTGAAGGAGAAAGCAGTTTGGATGAATATAATGGGCTGCTGACTCTGGCAGCTGTGGAGCAGAAACACCAGCTCCACCAAAACGGGGAGGCTGGAGGCAATAACCATCCTAATCTCCAAATCTGTCAGGGTTGGTGAGTTTGGGCCTTTGCCAGTGCTTGTTTCTGAGGGAACAGCTCTGCCCCAGGATCTGGCTTTGATTAGAAAGATCAAGCAGACTGATCTAAAACTGTGTACAAAAATCCAGTACTTCTATACAGCCTGGCCAGGGCTGCCACGTAAGGGAAAAATAACTCGTGGGACAGAAGCAACCTCTCAATGAAGTCTACTATAATGTACTGAGGAGGAAGGGACAGCCCTGAAATGAAGGAATGCAGCTAATAAGGGTTGCCTCTAATTGTCATAAATAACTCGATCTTTTCATGAAGACTGTAAATTTCATATACAGGAGGCTTACCATCCAATCAGCCACTAAAATTTACAGGAACTCTTTGAAAAATAGTTGTGGCTTCTTAAATAGAAAAAAAGTGCTATTGCTGTTTTTTTGTTTTTTGCTTTGAAGTTGCTTTGCATTGTAGAAGGCAGCTAAATAATTTTAGTTGTCTCGCAATATAACTTGCACCCTTGTTTTTGACTGGTTTTGGTTAGCATCAGAATGACAAACACAATTTTGCCAAATATCTAAACACAGTTCCTTATAGATGTAGGGGCTAAAGTCAGAACACAATGAGATAACCCCTTATAGATGTAGGGGCTAAAGTCAGATTTCTTTCTGAAGGCAAATAAGTATGAGAGAGTCATACTGAAAGATTGTCCTATGAGCTCTTTGACTAAAAGTTAGCATTGTTATTTTGAGTTAAAATGAGGCAATGTCTGTATTTTTTGGGGGGTGATGGGTTAAAGTTTAAAAAAACAATTAGTTATGATGTCTGACACACTGAATGGTCTTAAAAGTTGCTTAAAAACTTTACAGAATAAGTTTTTTTTTTTTTTCCCAACCAAATATATAATTATGGTAGTGAATATTGGTATAGCTTAGAAGATAAATGTCAGAGAGCTGACTTAAAGAGGATCTAAACACAGGTTTTCTTTAGATCATCTAGAATATAATATAAAACTGATATATACTGTCTTTGTGTACATAATATCCACCTAAAAGAACTGCCATATTTATGAACTTTGCTTTGAAGAAACAAATAGATTATCTTCTGATAAGATAATTGGCCTTGTTTCTATCATAGGGAGCTTCAATATTATAATTTCACTAAGATCTTGCAGTGCTGGGAGCCATAGCTTCCCTAAAACTTATGTAGTGCCCAATTGCACTTTTATTGCTGTAAACAAACAGTCTGTTTCTGCTAATACAAAAATTAATTCCTTTATGTCTGTACTGTTGTGATCTGCAGTGATTTCATGGTCAAAATTGTGGAGGTGACTGATAGCAGCAAGCAGAAAACATTCCGAGGACAGGATGCTCCTGTTTTAAGCCTTGCTTTTGATCCCAAGGATGATTTCCTGGTAAAAGCACTTGTTTACTGTCTTTTATTTCCTTTTCTCTTAAATTGTGTTTCTGAGGGAAAAAAATAGCAACCAAGTACGTAAGGTGATTTAATTTCAGCTTGGAATGTATGGCAATTTGTTGCCTCCTGGGAGAACTTGGTCTCTGTCTTACACTCAATTATGCTCTCTCTTCAATTACTCTCTATTGTGGCGGGGGAAGTTTATTCACTGAAATAATTTAACAATAATGTTGAGCATTTTTGGTGAATGAGCATCCCACTTAAATATGAAAATTTGTTACAGTAGAGTGGAATCAAATGGAACTATCAAAAGCTTTTACTTTGATACTTTGGAACTAATTATGTTTGATAGTGTTAGAAAATTCTAAGCATAAATCTGACTTATACTGGGAAACTTTCTTTCTAAAACTACTTGTATATGTCTAGCAATGGTTATAGGAATCTCTTATTTTTTGTAGCATTAATTTCACAGCATTTTTAATTGTCCCTTTGTTTACAACAATCTCCTGCATAGGCATCGGCAAGCTGTGACGGGTCTGTCAGAGTATGGAAAATCGCAGATCAGGTAAAGGGGACCACCTTTCAGGGTTAATGTTCCCTAAGAAATAGGGGATTTCTCCAAGAGCAAGAACAGTCTACAGCTGGATTGGAATAACCGCATTGGAATAAATGCCCTTTTTTTTGGTTATCAGCTGTGGCTGCTTTTTTATATATATATATATATATAAATTATATATATATACGCACACATATTTATGTCTAAAATTCCTGTACAGGTAAGAGTAGCTATGTACTAAAACATGAGAAAAGAAAACTTTGTTTTTAGCTTGTTCTGGGACAAATTCCAAAACTTAAGATTGAACAGTTGCTTTGATAGCTGTGGACTGTTTGTGGAATCCTTAATATCTTTGGTTCATCTTTCTTCATGGCCCAGCATTGTCTGCCTTGTCCTCAGCATATTTGAAAGTAATGCTTTTGTGTGAAGATAGCAATTAACACTAACTTCCTTATTGTAGAATTTCAACGAGTTGCTTTCAGGGTAAAGGAAGTATTTTCATCTTAACATAGAGGTATCTATATATATTTTAGTTTAATTTTACCAAACTTCATGTGAAATGCTGGAGGAGGCTGACAATTAGTGAGGGTGGAAAAATGGTGCAGAGCATCATCTTTTTCAGTGGTCTAGTTGCTCTTGATCACATAAGTAAGATTACCTCAATTGGGAAAAGATTTTTTTCCCACAATCAGATTAAGGCCCCTAAAGACTTCAAACCTCTGCAGTTTCCCTGTCCAGTGACATGCACGTCTTTTATCAAAGACTCAGAATCCTGGTTGGTGCATTCCAACTTTTGATTTATAGAGGTGAGGCTTAAACTCACTATAGTGTTTCACCCTGCTAAGGTTGGACTGGGTTTTACAAGTGCAATTTGGCTGGAATTTTTCTCTTTTTAATCTAAAGATATATGAACTCATTTGCCTTGTACTTGATTGGAAGCACTTGCTCCATGATCTTATTTCTGTTTCAAATAGTTGTATTGTAATTAAAGTATTTTTCTTGTCTAAGCTGACTCTTATTTGTTCTTGGAGGTGTGTACCATCTTATTTGGATGAGATATATTATTTCAGTTCCAAAACTGATAGTGTTTTTTCCTCTCAGATTTTCCCCACACTTTTCCCTTAAAGATTTTTACAATATAGAAGATTTTCACAAAGCTAGAAAACTCATTTTTGAATGTTTTGTTTTCAGGCTTGTGTGACAAGCTGGCAGCTGCTGCAGAAATGTAACGATGTGATAAATGCTAAATCAATATGTAGGCTTGGCTGGCAACCTGGAAGTGGGAAAGTAAGTGACATATTGTTTTATTAATCCTCCATTTCTCTTTGGAAGTACAACATAGAATTTAATCCAGGCAAGTGCCAGAGAATAAGAAAAATATTTGGGGTAAAATTCCTATTGACGCAAAATAAAAACCTGGAAATTGTTACTAGTTTCTAGGTGCCAACTGATGTTGGCAGTGGGCCAGCTGTCAGCACAGTACAGTGTTAAACAGTCTTGTGTTGCTGAATAGGAAGGAACATTGTGCATGGGGGAAATAACCTAATTGCTCACAACAGAGCACCAAAGCAATAGAGTCTTTCTGTAATTTAAATAAAATTTGTTCCATTAGTGATCTCGCTTGGTAAATGTCTTCTATATAGTAGGTTGCTCCATTCCTTTTCATCTGAAGCATAAATTTGATTCTGCTGATTAAAGGTGTTGTTGATAGTAGTACATGCTATACATCTACTGCATTGTATATGTACGGAGGCTATAGGACTATATGTAATACATCATTAAACAAAATGGGTTGGGAGGCTGAAATTTGTATAATGACACAGAAGGCTGGCTCTGTTTCTGCAACCTAGGGTGCCCCTGTGGTATCTGGTAATAAAAAGCAGGAGAGAGCAGATGTTTCAGAAAAGGTTTGAAATTAAGGTATGCCTTGAAGTTAAGGGCAGGGAATCGAGCAAACCTGGTCATTTGGAAAAATTACTTTGTGGCTTCTGTTCTTGTCTGTGACCTGGGAGAGTGCTTTGGCAAAATTTATTCATCCTGCATTGGTGTTCCACTATATTAAATCTAAAGACTATTTTTCCAGTGTTACCTCCCAAAGCTTACCTGAATAACTCCTTCTCCTGATTTAGCCTTTGCAAGGTCTCTTTGCCCACGTTCACTCTTCCAAATACCTGGTATTAGGCACAGCTTTTCTGTGGAAGAGAGACCATCACCTTCAGTACAAACTAGTTCATGTGCATATTGCATAAGAACAGATACTATTTTGATATTTTTTAGGCTGTTTATACTAATATATTTCAAAATATAAGCAGTATAAATATAAAGCACAATGTCAAAAGTCCTTAAAAAAGACAAAATAATGAATTGTAAGAATTAAACAGTAACTTTTATAGTTTGGTAAAAGATAAAATGGTCAACTTCAGGAATCGCCTATTCAAATAAGGGTTATAAGGAAAAAACCCGATCAAGAGATTTGGGGAGGGAGAGGAGAACATAAGCCTTATTCTCAGAACTTTGAAAACTATTTATGCATGTTTGATAGCTGTTTCATAAATAAGAATTTCTAACCTTATGTTGCAGCTGTCAATATCTTCGGTTCTCTGCCAGAAAGAAATGGAGATTAAAATAAGAACAGCCATGCTTCAGTATGTTGCATATGGAAAGACAAGAGTCTCTTAATTCAAGATGACTTTCTCAGTTGGTATTGCTAGGATGTTAAGAGATCTGTTAAGTACTGAGAAAGAACAAAGGAGCTGTTTTATGAAATAGATTTGCTATTTCTTTGAATGTTTTGACTGAAAAATAACTTCTCAATTGTCTGATTTTTGTTCCCTTTGAACAGTTCTTGGCAGTTCCTGTAGATAAAGCTGTTAAGCTATACAGAAGAGAAACCTGGGATAACAAACTGGATCTATCGGATACTTTCATCACACAGGTCAGTCCATAAACAAGGTATCTCCTAAATTTTGTGTAATTTAACCCTTACTCTGCTAGAAATACATATTTTGAAACAGGGTTTGTGGGTGCATGGGAGGGTCTATTCTTTACCCTTGGTCATGACTGCTCAGATTATTTTTGTTTTTCATTTCTGATCCAATGCTTTCTGTTGTGAACTATGGTAGTTTATAAAGGCAAGAGATATTAGATGAGGGCTGGGCATTTCCTTGCATGATAGTGGCTCTTCATCTTCCGTTACATTAACAAGCCAGTTCTGTAAAGTTTACCACTGAGTGCAGCTGAATATCTGTTTTCACAATTTGTTCTACATATGTAGCATATTAGGGAAAACATTGGGAGTATTTTTTCCTTGCACAGTGGAGATATCATTTGTCTACTATTTTATTAAACTGAAATTTAGCTATTTTGTAATGCATGAACTGCGTCATCTTCCTGCTTTCAATGTGATATTCTTGGAAACCTCTGGGGAAAGAGGACTACTTCCTTAGTGATGTTGTTAGGTATCTGTTTATAGACACTGTTAATGCTTCTCACTGAGTTCACAACTGTGCTGTAACTGGGATGCTATAAAGATACAGAGCACTTCCCTTGATTTACTTTGCAAATCTGTATTAATTATGTTAAAAAGCAACAATGTCTAGTGCAGAGTTTACAGAATGTACTTCACTTCTGTTCATGCATATAGAATCAGTTTTTTTTTTTTTTTTTGGACCTCATTGTAACTTTTAGTAGCAGAAAATTGGATATTCTAAAGAAAGTGTGCTGTTTTTAGAGTGATCCTTCTAGAAGGCTGGTTAAAGCTCTAGTATATTTATATATATATATCTTTTTCTACAACATACCTATTTTACATGCTGACTATGCTTTATCATTCTCTAATTTTCCTTTCTCACTAGCCCTTGAATGTTGTGGTCTGGTCTCCTTGTGGGCAATACCTGGCAGCTGGAAGTGTGGATGGGAGTATAGTGGTATGGAAGGTAGCAACCCAGGAGTGCATAGAGAGGTATCCAGTGTTTTTCCATGAATTCTTAAATACTTTTTTTTCCCCTCTAAAAGTAGAATTTTGTTATATATTTAAGACTTATTTGTGTAAATATTAGAACTCTGCCTCCTGAAAAGCCTTTGTAAGGTCTACAGGGTTAAAAAAAATACTCTGAGTTTTTACCCTGTAAATTTCATGGGGTAAATCTAGAAGTTTGCTCCAATATTCACAGAAATGTGATCGTATTCACATGAGACATTGCTCTCCTTTCTGTGTAGCCTGAAGGATCTGGAAAAAAAGAGCAAGAAAAAGACATGAATGTGGCCCTTTGTTCAAATTCCATAGCCTAGTTTCGTGTGTGGAATGACTTGTTATTTTTTTTTAGAAATGACTTATTATTTTTAAGTTGAGTTATCTTTACTTCTACATTTAGCGGTTCTAGCTGATTAAAGGGTAATATTGATGAAAATAATGTTTACCCCAGATTCAAAAAGCAAGATCCCTGGAAGGATAATGGTTTTCTAAAGGGTGGAAAAATAGATACAAATTTCATTTTATCTTGCTTATTTAAAAGTACCCTCTTTCATTAAAAAAAAAATGAAGAAATGAGTAAGGGAAGGAGGGATTTGTCTGTATGTGTGTCTTGTGTTTATAATCTTGTAATGATTACTAGTGTAAAGCATATGTCAAGAATTAAAGATCCAGGTGCAAATGATTCATGATAGGGCTGTTTTGTGAGAATAAAATAAAATGGGAAAGGACAGAGGGCTAAGTTGTCAATTTGATACAAGAGAAACTGCTGAATGTGCTTTTTATAACTGATCAGTTCTGGAATACATATCTGTTGAGAATTACTTTATTTTCTACGTGTGGCAGCAAGCTATTTTATGAATATGATTTTGACTTTAAAGGTTAAATTACTGATTTCATAGAAAGGAAGACTTTCTTTTTAAATAGTATATTTTTCTGCTGACGACAGTCTTTTAATTATTTTGGTTTTTCATTTTCTGTTTCTAGTGTTTACTTTTTACACTAGCGCTGAGGCAGATTCCTGCCCTGAGAAGTTTACCAAAACATTATTTTTATTTTCTTTTTAGGATGAAACATGAGAAAAAATACACAATTTGTGGGCTGGCATGGCACCCGAAATGTGGGCAGATTGCTTATACAGATACTGAAGGAAATCTGGGGTTGCTGGAAAATGTTGGTGATGGAAAGAAACCAAATGCTAAGGTGATCAGCACATATACCAAATATTTCATAAATTAGCAAGGTTATTTAGGGTATCAAACTATACTGCACATGGTTTTGTGTTTTGAAAGTTCCCTGTTGTGTGCGTTGTTTTTTTGTTGTTTTTTTTCAGCTGTTAATGATAAAGTCAGTCCTCCAACTCAAAATGTGCAAAAGAAGGTTCATGATAATTCTTAACTTGGTTTTAGGTCACTGGTGCAGTGACGAAAGACTATGATGATCTATTTGATGGAGAGGATGATGACTACTTAAATGGAGATATGATTGAACCACAGTCTTCCCCAAAGGCTGTAGCTAATGAAGATGATGGTGGTGATGATGATGATCTTGCGCCTACTTCAGGCCGTCCAAGACGGACAATAATTGATGACGATGATAATTTGCTAGGTATGAATTGAATTAATTTTCTATAATTTTCTTCAGTGCTTTACTGGGACCATCTCACAAGTGCATCCCCTACTCCAACATATTCTGCTGTATTATTCCAAGCAAATCTTCATTATTTTACAAATTTTCCCCTATTTTCTGCCATGTTAATTCTTAGAAAATATAAACTTTGTTTGTTTTAACTTTTAGATATTGGGTTGATAAAAGCTAGTTCTAGTCTCCTTGAAAAGGAGAATGAAGATGAGGACCAGGCTGCTGGCTTTACAGATTTACCAACATTGTCTACTCAACGGCCTTTATATGATGGGCCAATGCCAACGCCCAGGCAAAAGCCTTTCCAGTCTGGCTCTACCCCTGTACATCTCATGCATCGCTTCATGGTAAATCTCACTGCTGGATGGCTACCTTAATCTATTTGGATGCCTTCATTAATGTTGTCCTGCTCGTATTGCATCTTAATCTCATCTTTCCCAAGATTTTAAATTTTTAGTACTTCACAGTTGCAAGCTAAATGGTGAAAAATAACCCTCTATTAATACAAAGGCTGCATAATGGTATACCTTTTTATTTAGCTTGCTTTTGAAGTAGAAATAAATATTTGGCTTTAAGACAAAAGCAAGCTATACAGCTTATACCCATGCTGTTGAATTGTAACTAAAATCTACTTGAAAATCCTTTTTAAATAGAATTTGTGGTTTTGTGCTTTAAGACTTATGTTAGTTGCCTGTCTTTCTAAATGCAAGTTCTTCTGCCTCATTTTCTGAAGCAGAGGATGCTTAAGCAATGAGTACGAAACGGAGCTTCTGCTAATTTGGCTGTTTATAGTAGGTTATTCTGGAAATTTAATATCCTTGACTCTTTTTGAAAGGTATGGAATTCTGTTGGTATCATACGCTGTTACAATGATGAGCAAGACAATGCTATAGATATAGAATTCCATGATACCTCCATACATCACGCGACTCACCTGCCAAATTCTCTGAATCACACGATGGCTGACCTTTCTACTGAAGCTATTTTATTAGCCTGCGAGAGTACAGAGGAACTGGCAAGGTAAGTCATGGTCTTCCTCTGTGGAAGCCACAGTATAAAATTGCACTTAGCATGTTCCTGATATTTCTGCTTTTAGTGCTTTTTGAGGTTTTTGACTTTTTTGATTTTATTTTTATTTATGGGACTCCTTTCAGGGGGGATTTTTCACATCAACCTGACTGTAGACTTTGGGAATATTGAAAAAATGTATTTATGTATTTTTACTTCCTGAAGACTCTTTTATTATTTATTTTTAATACAAACACACACACAACCTTCTTGCATTTTTAGCTCAAAGGCAACTGTAAACATGAGTAGTTTTACAATCTGCTCAAGTCAAAATCATAATGGCTCTATAGCTCCTTTTCATGTTGTTGTTAAGGAGATATTTTTGGAGATATCTAGCTAATTCCTGAATAAACAATGAATAATGTAAGTTTCTGAAAATTATGGTAGAAAGTTTGAAACAGCTGGGCACTGAGACCCTTTTATTAAAGAACAGTCGCAACAATGTTTTATTGCCATCTTCTGTGGAACTATCTCGAAGAAAGATATTTCTTCGATATCTGCTTATTTTTGCACATAAAGCATTATGTTAAGCTGAGAAGACCTTTTAAAGTGTTTTTTGTATCTATCCATTATCTGATTTTAAAAACTTTTTAAAACTTATTTTTTAATGAAGGTGAGCATGCAGGTAAACTATCAAGAGCTGTGTGTGATTTGGTTACACATAATTCTCAGTTATTAAGCTTGCAGGACTGATTTTTTGACTTTAGCTTTTTTTCCTTTCCTGAAAGATAGTCTAATGTGATAAACTTGCAAAGAGGACTGATATGCAGGAGTCCTGATCACCTTCAGTTCTTGTTAATGTTAATTAAGCAGGACACTTCTCCATTCCCATCTAAAAATCTCCCTGCAGGCCTCTAAGCTGTCTCTGCTTTGTGATTTAGAGGCTCTGGGTCCGCAGTGCTGGAGGTTGACCTGGTTCATCAGCTCCTGAATAGTAACAGCCTTGCAAACAACTGCTGGTGATCTGCAGGATAGCGTAGTTCTGTTGTATGACACTCACTAACATATTGGTGGGATTTAAGTGCACGGTGTTTTTTTGAGTGCTATATATATACTTTTTATTGAGGTGCTCATCTCTTGTTGTTCTTTCTCTCATTTAGCAAGCTCCACTGCATTCATTTCAGCTCATGGGATGCGAACAAGGAGTGGACAGTGGATATGCCAGAGGATGAAGACATTGAGGCCATCTGTCTGGGCCATGGCTGGGCTGCTTGTGCCACTAGTGCCCTGCTAGTTCGTGTCTTCACTGTTGGAGGGGTTCAGAAAGAGATCTTCAGTCTTCCAGGAGCAGTGGTGTCTATGGCAGGACATGGAGAGCAATTGATGATTATTTATCACAGAGGTAGCTTTCTCCTTTCTGTCTGTTTTCAGATGGGGCTGTATTTTCAATCCTCCCCTGTTAGTAGCTCCAAATGCTGCCTAGCTGGTACCTAATGAGCAGAAGGATTTTGTTTGGTTGATTTTTTTCTCCCTTCCTAATGATGCTTTTACTGTATCAAACTAAGTCTTTGGAATCTGACAGCCAAATCTATATTTCATATTTGAGTGCTTAGATCAACCTATGCGAAAAGAGAGAGTTTTGTATCAGTGAGACAAATAGATTAAACCTGTATTTCCATAATGTCACAATACATATTACAAAGGAATTTTGGAAGTAGTTATTATATGTACTTTGTGTATCCAAAATGACAAATGGTCACTTTTTTAATACTATTCATGAATAGCAATGCATTACAATTAGTTTTTGGTTTAAACCTTGCTTACATTGGGCTGAGAGGCAAGATAAATCTTTTGTTCTCAACATAGTCATTGAAAAACATCTTCCTAGGTACTGGGTTTGATGGGGACCAATGTCTTGGAGTGCAGCTGCTGGAATTAGGAAAAAAGAAAAAACAGGTTTTGCATGGAGACCCTCTTTCTCTTGCAAAGAAATCCTACTTGACGTGGATTGGATTCTCAGCAGAAGGTATGATATGTCTGCATGCGTGACGTTGAGAAATCTTGACAATATTGGGGGAATTCTGGAGGAGAGTTTGGAAAACTGATGGCCTTTTAGTTAAGGTGATCCTGGGACTTGAATTTAAATAAAAATAAAATATTTGTTAATGTTAAACAAAATTCTATTCTCCCCCCCCTTAAATATATTTATTAAAGTGTTTAATATATTTTTTCAATATGAAAATAATACACTAGAATGTTATCGGGACTTCTTCTCCCAATTGATTGTCCTTCTTAGTACAAAGAAATAAATTGCATTAATGTACTATAATAGATACATTCAATATATCTATGTCAGCAAAAGCCTGTGAAGAGTAATTGGTAGCTTGGGAAGAGATTTTTATGATGGCTAGAAGAAGTCATGGTAAAATAGCTAATTTTATTTTTTATTTTTATTTTTAAAAAAAGAAAAGAAATCTACCCCCATAGTAGGAATGTGAGTTCTAAATAAAATGCTTCCAAGCTTTGAATTTTGAACGTGAATCCCTTAGCAAGCTGCAGTGTTGGCTGTCAGAAGGTGGCGCAGCTTTCCAAGGAAACAAGTGTTCCCAGCTGGGTGGTGCAGTTTGGGGTTAGGGCACTACCTTTGAGCAAGGTTAAGTGTTATTTCCCAGTGGCATAAACCTGTTCAATCTTATCCGCCCTGTAGTTATGGATAGAGCTGCCTATCCAAATACTTTTCCCTTTTAACCAACAGGTACCCCCTGTTACGTGGATTCTGAGGGGATCGTGCGGATGTTGAACCGTGGATTTGGGAATACCTGGATTCCAGTGTGCAACATGAGGGAGCATTGCAAAGGAAAATCTGATCATTACTGGGTAGTTGGCATCCATGAAAATCCCCAGCAGCTCAGGTCAGACATTTCATGGAGGAAATGCTTTGTCTTACGCTTAATTTACAGAACACTTTGCTGAAATAGAAACTGAAAACGATGTAACTAAAACAGCTCCCTGTTTTGGTTTTATGCACAGTAAATAATTTAGTCCATAACTGTAATTCTCTGTAATTCTACAGTTGCTTTTCTTAACTGAATTGGGTTTGAGTGAACTCACTGAAGTTTTATAGTGTGTAACTAATGGAGATTAGGTTTTTGCCTTGGCTGACTGGCCTGCACACTCTAAGATCACCCATCTCTGATGCAGCCACATTCATCAAAGTGCACGTTGCTGCAGAAGGCTATCAAAGCTTATTGTTGCTGTTAGGATTCTGCTTTTGCAATTGATGTATTTAATTTTTTATTCTTAGCTATGCTTTCCCTCTTGCTCCCTTGAGAAGAATCCACTCCTTTAAGTGTTGCTATTAGGCACAAAGAAGTCAGAACTGGCTGTTATCGTATCCGTATTTAAACTGGCCATGAAGAGCAGTATGTTCAAATAAATATTTAGCTGAGGAGGAGCCCTTAGTTTGTAAGACACGATATGATATGTTATTAAAAAAAAAAAAAAATCTTGGACCTTTACTTCCTAAGCATGGTTTGCAGTCCTCTTTGTTCAATGATCTGTATTTCCGTACGAGCTTACACATTTTTATTGAAATACATCTTTCATTTTGCTAGTGATGCACAATTGTAGAGACTGGTGAGAGACTGCATTTTATTTAACGCATGTTGCGCTCTTCATAATCCTCCGTGTTGTTTTGTAATAGGAGGAATAAGGTGTCTATCACTGGAAAATGTCAATTCACTGTCTGTTTCTTCCTCCAGATCATTAAGTAACATTGGCCTCTAGGCAATTCATTAAAAATGTGCAGGACACATCAGCCTGGTGGGTTGGTCAGCTGCGCGTGGGTCATCAGGAGTGTTATTTTTTTACTTCTCCAAGAAAGGCTGCTATTCTCTGAATTGCAAAGAACATCTTATTGAAAGCCACTAGCATATTAAAGATAAGAAAGGGGGAGGGTTTTTGTAGAAATACCATATGCTCTAATCAACACAGATAGGCAGAACACTAATGCTTCCTGTTCTTTTTATTTAGTGCTTAAACTCTGACTTAAAGCTATAAGCAGACATTTTTGTCAATGCAGCAGTGCTGCTGCTGGAGAGACTGTTCTTCCTCCATTGATGTTTTGCTCAAGTGATTGCTGCCAGGCTGGACTGGTTTGAATACAGTGGGGCAGTAAAATTTAGTACAGGCTTATTTGTGACACCCCCCTGCCTTTTTCTTTCTCTATGTGCTGAAGCACAGCACTGTTCTCACCAAGTCCAAAACCCCCATCAGAATAAAGACGTCTGTTTTTTTTCTTTTTCCAGTAGCCTTCATTTTTCAGTAGTTTTGGATTTTAATAAATTACATTACCACATTGTAATTATGTTGAGGTCATGTATTATATGCCTTAGGATTCTGTGTCTGTCATGTGTCGTATTTACAGTTTTTGGTGTGAACAAGTGCGGTGTGTGCTTTGCTGTTTTTAAAATCTCCTATTGGTTGTACTGTAAAAATAACCCCCTACAATCTTACACATTGCTCTATTTAAATCAGTATTTTAATTACTACTTTTTAAAGAACAAATCCCCTTAAAGTATCTTGCTGCTTAGGAGATGTGATCCAGATGTGGAACAACTGGTGACTCTGAGGTGATGAGGATTGTACGTTGTTTTTGTTCCCCTTGTGCAGGTGTATTCCTTGTAAAGGAGCTCGATTCCCACCTACGCTCCCGCGTCCTGCTGTAGCAATATTATCTTTCAAACTTCCTTACTGTCAAGTTACGACAGAAAAGGGACAGATGGAGGTATGGAATGCTATTGAGTCTACAGTTGGTGATCTTAGATACCTCCATAGTATAAATTATACAAGATTCCTAGAGGGATTTAATAATCTCTATTATGAAGAGGGCAATACAAACTCTGATTAAGACACTTGGCTGAGGAGGTTATTTGGGTTCAGTGGTTTGTATAGATTTCTTTGGTTTTGTTCACAGTTCTTTCAAGAATGCAAAAAAAACTGGCAATGTCGACAGAAGTGACAGTGAATGTAATTAATACACTGGCCTTGGATGCGCCAAAATTTAGAATCCAGCTTGAGACTCTCTTAAAAGTGGTTGATTTCTAACATTTTCTAATATTTTAGGTTTAGTAATTTCTGGAAGATGCTCTCAATCCTTATTCTCCAATGCACATAATCATTCTGAAAATGTAGGCCTTCAGCTTCCTTATCCTCTTGAGACAGAGGCTGGCTGAAGTATTACATGTATATAGAGGAAATCTAGAAAAAAAATGTAATTTACTGCTTTAGATATCTTGTGGAAGTCAGTCTTAACCTTGGAGACATTTTAATGCCACTTGAAATTCCTTCTCCTTGATATAAATACAAAGAAAAAGAGATAAGTATGTAGAGAATAAGTGTGTGAGGGTTTTTCATCTCTTTTTTGTTTTTTAATTTGGTTTCATTCAGTTCAAGTGCTCTCTGTTTCAGGCTCTTTTCTCACTGTCCTTGCTAAGTAATAGAAGAGAAACTTGAGGAAATATTTATTTAGCTTGATATGTACTTCTGTACAGACCCTGCTCATAAAGAAGCAGATGGTGTATAATAGATCTAATGAAAACATACTGGTTTTGAGTAAGTTGATGGTTATTTTGCGCAGATCTAGCCTGGGCTAGTGCCACACCAGTATTTCCCTAAACCATCTCAGTTCTATTTTCTGTTTCTGTCTCACAAGTGATGGTCATTACTGCTCACAGATACTGAAATACCCTAGAATAGATGTAGTTTGCTCTGGCACAGCAATAATAAGATCAAATAATCAAGTTATTGTAGAATTGTCCATGCTGGTAGTAAGTTGGTGAGCATATAAGTCTGAAGCCCTGCTGAAAGCATATGATATATGGAATAAATGGAATTCGACACACAGGGAGACTCTTTGGGTCAGTTTGTGTATGGACGTTGTTAGTGTAATGCATTTTTGGTAGGCATTGACATTAAGGGCAATTGTTTACTGCTCAGTCCTGTTACAAAACAAAAAGAATGTTTAAGAATAGATTGTTTAAAAAATTCTTGGCAACTTGTTAGGCACTGAGCTGTGGATTCTTTTTTTTTTCCCTCTGACCTCTGGCCTGGTTATCTCCCTTGTTCAGGAACAATACTGGCGTTCTGTTGTATTTCAAAACCATATGGATTACTTATCAAAAAATGGCTATGAACTTAATGAAATGGCTAAAAATCAGTCAGCAAAAGAACAACAAGAACTTCTAATGAAACTCTTTGCCGTAAGTACAAATGAATAAATAATGGAAAGAATCCCTTAGACTTTATTTTGTGCAGATGGCATTTGATGCCAGTTCTAATGCGATTTCTCTTGTTAGCAGCTAGTGCGTCAAGTGCAGGGAGAGGTGACTGCAGTTAATGTTGTTAGTGCTTCTCAGGATGAGGGTGGGAAGAGGAAGGCTCCCCAACTTGCCTTTTTGCCATACAGTTCATGATGGTTGTTGTCTTTTAGTCATTCGGTCTGTCAAGACCATAATATTCTGCTCCAGGAGCCTGGGTGAGCTGGGTGCAAAAGTACAAATTTGCAGGATTAGTAAATTGTGTTTATAGGGCACTTACTGGATGCAAGACAGTTATCACCAGAGCAGGCTGCAGTCTATACTGCATTGTAAAGTTCCACAGGAACTTAAGGAAAAAAATTTTAACAGCGAGGGTGCCAGAGCCCTGGAACAGGCTGCCCAGAGAGGTTGTGGAGTCTCCTTCTCTGGAGATCTTCCAAACGCGCTTGGACGCAGTCCTGTGCCACGTGCTCTAGGTGACCCTGCGTGTGCAGGGGGTTGGACTAGATGACCTCGAGAGGTCCCTTCCAACCTTCAGCATTCTATGATTCTATGATTTAACCTAATTTGGGGAATTATCGTGAGACTGATGGGCTTTGTACCTGTTAGACTTTCTCATGGAGGCTTTAATTATTGCTGAAAAGAACTGGATGTCAACACATGTTCCCTCTTGAAGATCTGTCAGACTCTTCTTCTTATTTAAATTGGGCAAGTGCTCTGTACTTAGATCAAGAATGACCTGGCACTCTGTGAATGGATGTCTAAAGCTGTGCTGCTTGTGCCATGGGGATTTGTTCCTCTTTCTAGTCACTGGTTGTGCTGTTCTGGGTTATTCTAAGAGATGTAACTGTGAAGCGTGTGACTCTTGAAGCTTATTTTTTTTTCTTCTTTCAGCTCGCTTGTAAACTGGAGCGTGAATTTCGCTGCGTGGAACTTGCTGACCTCATGACACACAACGTTGTGAACCTGGCTATCAAGTATGCTTCTCGTTCCCGGAGGCTGAATCTAGCCCAGCGCCTTAGCGAGATGGCTGTGGAGAAAGCAAGTGAACTAGCCACAGCGGAGCAGGAGGAGGAGGAGGAGGAGGAGGAGGAAGAGGATTTCCGAAGGCATTCAAGTGCTGGGTAATGCCAGTTGCTGTATTGTTAAAAAAAACTTGGGAATATTTTTTACAGATTTATTAACATTTTGGTCCAGTTGATGTGTTTTTGCTGTTCTGAAACATGACATAAAATGAATTTTGTTGCCAACGGGCAGTTTGTGCAGCTCCATTTGTAAATGGTATGTATATATAGAGAATAGTATGCCTTTGTGCATGTCTTGTTGAGCATCTTGAGTGGGTAGCACCAGGGTACCAAAACAAACTGGAATATTCACCTTCCTTGCTTGCAGTAGGTCTGTGTCCAACAGCTTCAGGGGCAGAGAGGACTTGGTACCAAGTTGTTCTGCTTTTCTCCAGCTTACTTGGTTCCAGCCTATTTTCTCTCCCCCTCAGTCTTTTTATCTCATGTCCTCCCATAATTATTGTAAAACCCATCTTCTGTTCTCCATCCCTTCTCTCTTCTAGTATCCCATCTCAATTTATCCTGTTTAGAGATATTCCTTCTCTTCCAGCTCTCTAGAACTCCAGAACTATTAACAGTTTTCTATACATCCTTAATCCCATGTCTCTGCCATCTGCCTGTCTTCTCCTCCCTGCATCTGCTTTGTCTGTTTTGCTCATAAAGCAAGAGGAGGCCAGAGGTGGTTGGTGTGTTTTTAGCTGTAGGTCATAGAGAAGAGCTGTGTTCTTGCTTGGCCTCTGCATATTACACCTATAAGGAGAATAGCTACAAGCAACTGGTCTGATGATCTATGGAAAAAGTGTCATGATTTTGTATGAGAAGCATTATTTTCCTATAGCAATTTAATGTATAAGATTTGAAATCTACTTAAAAAAGAGGAAACAATAAGTTAAGGGGCTTATCTGTGTCTGCTGCTTTATTCTTGGTGAAATGACACATTAAAACTCCTTTCTAAATGGTCTGCCCTATTAATTTGGGTCATAAATGGACACTGTAATCCCACATCTGTGACTAGCCACTCAAAGTGCATGACAAACATTGTGTTGTTCTTATAGCCAGATTAATCTAATACTAATATTCTAGTAGAAGGAAATGAAGCCTTTGTTTGCACATACACCCTTGAGTAATCATCAAAGATTAGGAGGAAAGAACAAGAAATATATGTACTGTTATTGGGAAATGAGGAAAATAATGATGAGATGCTCAAACTTGCTGCCTAAACTTCAAACTGAAAATATGCATCTGAATTACCACTTGTGTATTTATTTGTGCATGCAGATATAACCTGATTCTATTCATAGTGTTGGAAATAAGAATGCTTAAATTAAAATTATTGAAGATGTTTGCACATGTCTGCTTGAGAAAGTCTTCTGACAATGATGGCAATTCTGTTCACACTGAAAGGGCTAGCAAAAACATGCTATTTCTGTTTCAGCCTTTGCTCTGGCATGCAGAAATGTTTAAAGCCAATGGCTATGCTTGTAAATGAGTATAAATTCAAAGGAATTTCATAGCCATGTGTGGTCTTCCTTAAAACTACATGAGTATCACTTCATGGCTGCACTTGGTGTGCAGTTTTAGGGTGAACTGAAGTGGTTAATGAACCTAAACTCCTTCAGCAGTCAGCACTGTTCCATCAACAACGTAATGCAAATAAATGCCAAATGCTGCTATTCTACCAAGAAATGGAAGATGAGGAGGAAGCTGATGCATGTGAGGAAGCAGAAGCAACACCAGAGGCACATAAACAGAGTAAGAAGAAAATGTGTATGTTCTCCACATAGGCTGGAGATTATCTAGAAGTGTCTGTCACAGACTTAAACTCTTGAAATTTGCCAGTAACTTGGGTAACTTTGCAGCCTATGCAAACAGGGTTGATTTTTTTTTTTTCCTTTTAGTTTAATTTTACAAAAAAAAAAGACATAAAATTAAGTAAAACTAAGGCACATCACTTGTCAGGGGCCTACAAATGAAGCACAGGAAGTTTGTTTTAGAAGTGATTCTTGTGGGTAGAAAATAATTCCGTTTGTTTCCCGGAGTTTTGAGTCTGGCTTGCAGCTGTAACAGAGACTAATATTTTTTGCTACTTAGAAAATGTCTGGTAGTTTGTGACCTGACTTGTTCACATGTTGATATAGAAAAAAACATGCAATGATAGCAACCAGCTGACCCCAGTAACTCCTGCCTGCGAGCTTCCCGCTACCTGCAAATCCCTCTGGGAAAGGTGTGGTAACTGCACCCCAGGGAATGGATCCAGATTCCAGCCTGTGCTTTGGTTGCTGCAGAATAACAAGTTTTGCATCTGTCATCTCTTCAGCAGCAGTTTTTGTGCAGTTTACTTAATTATTTAGGGACTGTTGGGGAGTTTTTTGCTATCTAATATGGTTTCTAATGGAGAAATTCACCTTGTGAAAATTACTCTTGGTTTCAGCTCAAATCCTGCAGGAGTTGAATTGCCAGGGAGTTTCCTGAGCACATCCCATGTCAGCAACCAGGCTCTTACCTCTTGGAGGAGAGTTATTGGGCAGTCTGTACTGTTGCAATGTTTCCATCAGGATGCTGAAGCATTCCTTGTCCCCTTTTAAACTCCTGTGCTTTCTATATTTATGTGTGTTTGTATGTACTGAGAAATATTCGTGTTTGCACTTTAAGTGGTGGTTTGGCAGAGAAAAGCAAAATGTGTTCAGTTATTATTCTTGACAGACTGGGCTTGTGAAGGAGGTTCTTTTTAATCTTCAAATGAAAAAAAGCAATGGTAGGTAACTTTATGTATAAAACAAAAATGGTGGTTTATATATTGCCATATTTATTTTTACATTGCCTTATTTATATTTCATAGAGTTTTTCTTTTATAGTTAGACACTTGTCTAGACAAATTTTGTTAGACGTTTACTTAAGTCTTGCTTCTCACTTTCATATATAACTCTCTTATATAAAAGTTTATCCATTTAAAAATCAAATTTGGTAAGTAAGTATACAACTCCTAAAGTTAAGTCCAGGTAAAGATAACAAGCAATTTTGTCAAACTATGTACAATTTTAAAAGGAAAAATCAATGTGAAGGTGTGGTTTTGCTATGATTTGCTTATGTGTTTGGGTTCTTTGTCTTGCTTTTAGCAAGTTAATGCTATTACATTTTATTGCACTTAAATACGTACCACTTTCTTTGTTTTGAAGGGCCAAATCCTTTCTCCAAAGGTGTTGCTTCAAAAGAGGTGATTACTCCTAAGTCTGGTGAGTAAATCTCCATTTATTACAGGGGGAGAAGAGAGGTGGAAAAAGGAAGAAAAACTTTTGTGGTGCCTCAAAATCCTCACAGTCTGCTCCTGTTTATACTTTTATTGCCCCTAAAACTTAGCACATGATAGTGCTGTCAAGAGGTATCTTCTAATTGTTATTCTCCCAGTTTTGCCTTTTTAAGAGGTTTGCTACCCTTGATGTCTCCATTTGTTTAGGCAAAATTTCTCCCAAAACTAGGGAGAATTTCTTTTTGTGTGGAGAAGCTGATGTCTCTGATAGAGCTTAAAATGGCCAATGGGTCAGAGACTTAATCACACACAATGACTATGTAAGAATTGTTTTTTGGAATTGAGGCTAAAATTGTTTCATTTGCTCATGCAAAACATACACACTGTTTCTTTTTTATATATATAAAAATATATATTCATGCATTTATGTATGTACTCTTTTCTGTTTTTTGTTAAATAGCTGTAATTTCATCAAGCAGCCAAGGACGAGTGAATCCCTTTAAGGTAGGAATTTTGCAGCTGGTTTGATTGCGGTGTTCCAAAAATCACAGCGCATCAGTATATCTAAAGTTATAATTTAACTATGACAGAAATCTATGTGGGGGAAGGGAATGTGACTGAAAAGAAAAACTATAATGGTTTGTTTTGTTAGGTGTCATCTAACAAAAAGGACCCAGTGGTTCCCTTGGCTAATGTTCTAGACTCCATGAGCAAATACTCAAAGAAAACTCCTTCGTCCAGCAGTCGGGTTGTGAACAAGGAGAAGTCTCAGGTTATAAAACCTCTGATTCCCAAACCAAAGTCCAAGCAGGTAATGTCTCCAGTCTTTTTTTATGTTGTTTCAGTGAGCAAAGAGCAGTAAATTGAATTTTACCAGCTTTTATCAAGTATAAAATCCTGCTGATTGAGTAAAGCATCTTAAGATGACAAAGTTCATTCAAGCATACTGCAGAAATTTATAGACCTGCGTAAAAAAAAATTACATTTTGCACTGAATTATTCTTACTAGTGTTTTAATCTCAATTATTTCTATAGGTTTCAGCAGCCTCCTTTTTTCAGCCTCGTACACCAAATTCTAATGAAAAAATAGTGGAAGAAAGAGAAGAAAAAGCAGAAAATGAGTGTCCTGTTGACAAAGTTGCTGTGCAAGAGAACACTGAAAACAAAAGGTGAATGGAGAGTTGCTGCTCAATGCCATATTTCGATTCTGATGGGATAGTCGGTCTGAAAACATGTGCCTTCAGAAACAAAGGGATTTTACTGGTCAGAGTAGCATAACATCAAGATAATAAGTGGTAGTTAGCAAGCTGTCATGCTTGTGAATTCACTTCAGAGGTTTAGCCAACTGCTATTTATATTATACATATTATCAAATAATTTGTCATAAAAGAGGCCAGTGAGATTTCTAAATACCCACATTCTCATCTTTATGAAGGGGGGCAAAGGAAAAACTGTCTGTTAAATCTTGTCCAGTAAAACTGGTGGTGTTATTCGAAGTGGAGTGTCAGTGAATAATAAGTGAACAATGCAAAATGTAATTTTAAGCTCTGACCATTTATTTTTGCTTTGGTAGTGCTCATGCATCTTACAGTGACCTTTGACTGAGAAGCGAAAGCATGCCCCTATGCCAGTTCCATTTATATGAAACATTTAAGACTTAGATATTATCTATCAGTCTCTCAGGAGATATGAAAGCTAGGTGGTTTAAATGAAAAGTTTAAGTTCTGCTATAAGGCTTTTAGTGCTTAAACAGCACAAACAACAACAAATCACCACACACAGCCAAACAAAATACTCATATCGCTTAAGTAGCATGTCTTTTCCAGACACTCTATAATGTATTGTTCCTCTGGAGCACATACATTTCCTAATAATCCCATCTATTCTAATAATGAGGAGGGTTAAGGTAATTATTATTCATTTGGATTAGCATTCTTTTCATTAACCTTCATAGGTGAGGTTCCAAAATGAGTGTCAAGAAAAATGATGGAGGAGAAAAATATATATTTAAGCAATCTGTCTTTAGGTTCCCATCAACCTGATGAGACCAACTATACTTTGTCATTCCAGTTCTGAAATTCCACTGAAATTTCCACCTGTATCCCAGTTTTAACAGCAGTATTTCACTTTAGTCTTCCCTTGTCAGCATGTTCTTTACGCATACTGCAATAGGAGAAAGGGAACCGTCTAGTATGTCTCTTCTTTGAAAGCAAAAATCCAGTCAAGTGTTTAAAAATGTTATTGGGAGGGAAGCAGTATGATTTTCCTGTAACATTCAAGAACTCACAGTTCTCTTTTTTGCTTGTTTTAGACCAAGAACAGGATTCCAGTTATGGCTAGAAGAGAACAGAGCAAACATTTTAACAGATAATCCTGATCTGAATGAAGCAGAAGTAATAAAAGAAGGCATGAATCGGTTTAGAATGCTGTCGGCAGAAGAACGAATGGTAAGACAGCACTCGCTGTTCTGTTTTTTCAGACTTTTTCCCCCCCAAGTTCAGTGATTACTTCCAGCTAGGAGTTTTCTTTAAATGCCACTGTTCTTGGTCTCCAGGTACTTATGTTTTGATTTGAGCTATAATCCAGGTCATATTCTATGAAAATATAAAGTATATTGATTTCTGAATAATAATTAAGACTTGAAAGTAGCTTTTGCAAACTGGGACATCAGAGAAAAACATCAATAACAACTTGAATGAAAAACGAGAGAGGAGGGTAGGCGTTATTGGATAAAAACTGTATAGTCAAGATTCATTCACTGGGGCTTATTTTTTTAACACCTTTTAGGTTTCTTTATTAAGAAGACAATTAAAGCTTTGAATTTCATATGTAGGAAGCATAATTTTGAAGAACGCATTTGCAACACAAGGAAGTTAAGAAGTTGCCCCTAACTTAATCGGCAATCTCTATCAGTTCTTAACAGGCATAATTTTAGAATAATATACTTTTATAATCAGAGAAGGAAGATATATAAAGTAAAGCGGCAAGTTTTGTGGCCTGTTTCATAGGGGATGTGTGGTTTTTTTAATGATGGGCTTTCTTTAAAGGTATGGACTGAGAAAGCAAAAGGAGGCACAGCTAATGATTTACCCGAAGCTAAAAAGCGAAAGCGTCCTGCAGCTGGTGAAGATGAGGAGAAAAAGCAGGAGGAAAAATCAGAGGACTCAAATTCATCCAAAAAAATAAAACCTTTAGATCAATCTACAAATGTCAGACTGTCAGCTTTTGCATTCAAGCAAAGTTGAACAATGTGATACCTTCTCAGCATGTTTTCTCAAAACGTGAGGTTGCTCTATTTTGAAAAATTTTCCACTGTGCTCAAAGAGCATTAGCAAAAAGAGTGCCTTGCCCTGTTCTTTTCGAAATATTTTTATTGTCAGCTCTTTCAGGAAATGTTGAATCCACACCCAAGATCACTGCAAGTTCGTTTATTAACTAGGATACAGCTTGATAGCAAAATGGAAACTAGGGGAATAGCTCTCTAGAAGCCCTGTTGCACAGGGACCGTGTCCCTTGGTGCTTGAGAGATTTGGTGCTAAACACAGATGAATCATTCTGGGGTGGATAAACCGAGTACAAAAACCCTCCTCGAGTAAGAGAGCCAAAGGATTGGCTTCCTTATGGAGACCAGCATCCATCGGCCTGGCACGGGCAGTGAGCAACCTGCCCAGGGCAGAAGCTGAACTGGGAATGTCAGTGTACAAAAAATGAGCTGTTCCACATTGTGGAAATGTATTTTCACAGTGAGTGCTTCAGCAGTGTCCCGGATCTGGTCCAGAAAGTGCCCAGAACTTGAAAATATGTGTATTTTATGTAATATTTGTTTTTAAAATAAAACTTCAAGTTTTAGGTGGTAGTTTCCTTTTGATTTTTTTTTTATACATCCTTTTCCTCTTATTATTCATTCTTCATTTCTCTTCGTATCATGGCTGAAAAGGCAAAAATGACTTTCCCTTAGAATATGCTTAAGCATGGAAATGTGTAGACTGAAACTTCAATGACATTTTCATAAAAGCCGGGTACATTTTAGAATACAGGTATGTGTTTTGCTGTGCTTTTTAGTAGTAGTTATAGCTCACTTTTGGAAAACACAATTTTCGCCCTTTGTAGAAAAGGGAGTTTGAGATGCCAACTAAGGATGGTAGATACAAAAGGATCTGAAGCCTCATCCCTCTGAGTGCATTTGTCATCAAGTTCTTCCCTCTATATTGTCATACATGTTATTTGTTTAAAGCTGATGATAGACTAGAAGTGATAATTAACGTAAGCTTGTACTTAGCAAGGGAGATTGTATTGACAGCACAAGAGAGGGAGGAGAACAGCAGCATATTCTAGTGTCTATAGATGGAAATAAATGATTGTATCAGCTGCTGTCTGGAATTTCTTTTAGGCAATAAAGTCCACTCTCGCATTTGGATGTTTTAGAGAGGAAAAAAAAAAAAAAAAAAAGTTGGCATTGATGAGAAAAACACTCTGATAAAATCATTGAGGCTTGAGGAATTGTATAGTGTTTTCTTCCTCCTCAGTCAGGGTGTGCTGACCTTGAGCATCATCAATATGGTGCTGGGAAAGGGATGGATTTTCTTCAATCTGTATATATAATTGTTATTCAACTTGATACACCTTATGCAGGGCAAATATAAGAAGAAAATAAGATCCTTTCAGGGCTAAACAAGCTGTTTGAATGATTCCTCAGGACTCCCATATAAAGGCTGCAGCAAAAAAACCACTTAATGTCCTGAGCTGAAGGGATAACTTGAAATCAATGGTGCTCCTGCAGGACCCCAAGGAAAGGAATAGAAAAATTAAGGAAGTCTGGAGCTGAATGGAAAATATATTCTGCTTGTCACAAATTGAGGTGAAAAAAATCCATTGAAATCTCTTTTTGGAAAGCAAGATACTCAGATGGGATGGCCTTGGGCTGACGTGGTATGTAGCTGCAACAAGCTGTCCCTTTGGCCCTCGTAGGAGGGAGGAAATGTCCAAAGTCACCGTCCCCAGGAGCCCTCTGGCTGGTTTCAGAGGGGTTGGCTGAGATAACCGTGACCCAACGTGGCTCCCAACGCTTGTGGGGAGGCTCCTGGGCTCGGCCGCTGGCTTCAGGGACAGTGACGCGAGTCCCCAGCCCGTGTTTGCTCTTCTCCTGACTCTGTTTTTCCCTGCGTAATCCTCTGCTGTGGGTTTCATCAGATCCAACAGCCGCAGCCCCCAGGGCACAGCCAGGATCCTGCTGGCATCTCCAGGGCTGGTGTCTGTGTTGAACCGTGGTGACGGGGACAGCCAGGTCCCGGGAGCAGCGGGATGGCTGCGTCAGGGCCAAGCTGCCCCTTCCAGCCCCGTTACCCATCCCTAAAATACCCGGCGGGTATTTTAGGTATTTTTGGAGCCTGCAATCAGCTCGGCCTGTTCTTCCGGGCAATTGAATTAAATTGCTGCTGATTCATCGGGCTGCTAAGGGGTGGATAAATTCCAGGCTGTGTTTGCAGGGCCCTGGGTGGGGGGATGTGGCACCCATCACCCGGCTGGTGACAAAGCCCTAACCTAGCGACAGGAGCACCAGCAAACCTTGTCGCCATCCATCGGAGCCACGCGGGCTATGGCAGCACCCAGAGCCGGATTAGCAACGGGAATGCTGCTGAGAGGTGACACTCGCCTGCTTCGCGCCTCCAAGAAATGTCCCCAAGCGGGTTTTATGGTGCAGCTGGATTGACAGCCACCACAGGGAAGGCTGCTGCAT